>CM057468.1:18361676-18546699 GCA_030035585.1 Dugong dugon | reverse complement strand
GGAACCTGTCTTCAGTAGATCTCAAAGTTTCTCACCTGTGGCCAAGCCTCCGTTGTCTACCCCTTTTCCTTCCACAGGATTTCTTGCTCCTTGGCACTGACCCATCGTCTTCTACAGGAAGAAAAGGAAGAGAGTATACAGTGAGGTCATGTTGTGCTGTCCAAGGGGCCATACACTGCAACACCAGAGCATTTTAGAGACAAATAGCTCTGCTCTCCCTTTGATCAGCTCTGGGGCATGGGCCTCACTGCCCCTCTATGAGATCCAGAACACACGCATCAAGTAGGGGTAGTAACATGATTGCATTGGTCACAATGTATTGGTTTTTCTTCTTTGTACGCATCAGAATGGAGACATGCTATGCTTTTCCTAATGAGTAGAGAGTCTCATGGTAGAAATGGATACATTTTTGTGTTTGTGTTTCTGACTCAAGAAGGACAGAGTGTGGGCCACACGCAGGTTATCATGCTTGGTGCCTTCTACACACAGTCCTGCTTGCTGGTGGTGAGTACTGGCCCCTTGATAACCCCATGGGTTTCTACACCCACCTTCATCTACAAGGTGTCATTGTTCCTTGTCTTCAGATTAACCTGGCTCATCCAAATTGTGACTGTATTGCCCCAAATATTCTGGCTAGCAGATAGCAGGATTGACCAGATTTCCTGCATAGATTTGCTAAAGATGTCCTCATTTTAACTTGCAGTGCTAATTGGCAGGAACCTGAGACTAGAACTTGCAAAACTTTTCCTTGAAAGTTTTGAATCACCTGTAAGTGGAAAAGTTACAAGGAGACATCTAAATAAAAAGAGCAGATGTATCATATTCTATAGCGTCTGATCCCTGATCCGATACTTAAAGAGTATTTTCAGGGTGTAAAGTGATACACAAATGAGTAAAGCTATTACATATTCATAGGAAAACAAGAATGGGAAACCTTGTTGTTTCAGAAACTACAAGGACACCTTGAAGAGAGAAATGAAATGGGAGCCAATGGCAGTGAGGAGCACATGGTCAGAAGAGGGCAATGTAGGAGATGGGAGGGACCCCAGGAATGACCATGAGGGAGGGAGTGGTGCTGAGGGGGACAGGTAAGTGTAAGTGAACTGAAGTGGTAACAGGTGGGGATGTAGGTTTGTGGGAAAGGACATACAGATGACATGGGGGATAGGTACGTTTAAGTCTGTGCATCAAAGTCTAAATTTCTGGAAGAAGTGACATCAATTACCTGGGGAGGTAACTCCTTTCCTTTAGTGAAAAAGCATCCTTCCACCTTGAAGATTTAGAATTAAATATAGAAACTTTTAAGAGGACCAACCCCATCATATTAATATTTTACATTTACACGGTTAAGTACATGTGGTGTTTTATGTTATTGATTGCAGAAGAGAATCTGTCCTCCTGAGGGTGGGGTGGGGAGAGTGTAGGCCCTCAGGGTCTCTAAGGCACTAAGCATGGCCTTGTGACCAAACTGTGCCACCAAATAGGAGCAAGGAAGTCCCATCTGGGGGAATCCTGAGCAGGATAAACATGATGATCGATGACAAGTGGCTGGCAAAGGGGCTGCCAGGTTGTAAGTTTAGTGATGTCCCTGAGGTGGGCTGTGAAAAGGTGTCTGTGAGTTGGCTCCCTGGCACCTCATAGAGTGTGTGCTGTTGCTTCAAATGTGGAGAAGGAGTTCTGACTGCTTTTCCCTTCAATGTACCTTACAGCTCAGCAGAGCAGGGTAAGCATGACCACACGTATCACTTGCTTTTTGAGGGTCATCTTTCCTGTCTCTCCGAGGACTGTGTCCTTAACCCTTACAGAGGTGAAGAGTCAGCCAAGTGGGGCATGGCTGCTTCTGTGGACTTGGCAAGAAATGGTGTCTTCATCCTGCTCGCGGGTTGGCTTTGGGCTCAGTTCCATTCATGGAAGTAAGGGGCTCTCCACACAGAGGCACCCCGGGTAGCAGGAGGCAGGAGGAAGAATCAGGCTGGCCGTGGACTTAGGCTGTCACTCATTCAGCTACACCCAGCGTCTCCAGCGAGCTTGGCTCGGGAAGACTCAGGAGGTAACACTGCTGGTCTGGGCATGTTCCCTGTGTACATGGAATCTTGTACACCCTGACATGAGAGACTCTCATGGGAGCCTTTCCACTGAGGTCATAAAGTGGTGCTGAGGCCACACAGGTCACACACAGACCTGACTCACACACCCTGGCATGGACATGGCCAGCTGCCGTCAGAAGCACGCACATTTCTACATGGAAGGCCTGCCCACTGGAGCCTTTTTCACAACCCTTGTTGATGATGGAATGATTTCACTGAGAATAATGAGCCAAGAATCAGCCCTCAAGGAAAACCGGTTCCCACCCTTTTCACAGCAGTTCAGTTAACATTCACCATTAAGAAAACTCATTACTCACTTTTGAAAACCTTCTTTTCCTGCTCAAATCAATTTTAACTCGATGTCTAGGAACCCCCACTATGACTTATTTGAACAAAGCTTTCTGTATAAATCGGGCAGCTTAGGAATAAAGACAACTGCTGCTGGGATTTGCAGAGACGAGGACAGTGCTCTGTGCTGTGAGAGGCTTTGCCCAGTAAAGTCCATCATTTTCAGATGCAGTTCTTTTCAATGCTGTAAACAATGAACAAAGTGTCCTTTCCAAAACGTCCTGGATTCTATGATGATTCTGGGTGGGACCTCAGCATGGCGTGAACCTCACTTTTCTGGCTCAGACGGGAAATGGTGGTAGGTTAAATGTAGTATAACTGTAGAATTCATCACCCAAACCAAGTTACTCTGAGAGTCAAGGGGACACTTAACGATCACACCAGGAGATCAGGTGTTGACTGCGATGGTTCCAGGCAAATGGGAACACAGGACTCCCTGGCTGTAATGGCTGCAGGGAAAAATTATGGCCTCTTGCTCATGGCTCGGCATGAGGGTGTTTTAGTGCCTGTGTCTCTGTAGGGGCAAGGTGAGATCATGGTAGAGTCTCCACTAAATGTGTCTCCAAAGCAATAGAAGTGCAATCAGGGGAAAGACATTGCTTACAATGTCACCGCCTTTCCTATTTGTCATTGATTACAAGGAACTCTCTCTGTCTGATTCCCACGAGGACTGGGTTGAGCTGAAAGCCCTACCATGAGGAAGATGGAGTCACCCGTAACCTTCAGAAGCCAGCAAAGTGAAAAAACCTCCTCAAAACAACAACCGGAGGCTCCCGGATAGAGTCGTCTGGAATGGCTGCAGAGGAAGGTGCGCCCTAAAGGAGTCGGCCCTCCAGGCTTGATTGTGTGGAGAGTGGACATGGAAACTACACACCGCACACCACATGCATGCACACACATACTCTACACACTAACACGCACTCACATGCACTCTCACACTTACACATCCACTCACACCGAAACTCACACTCACTCACATGAACTCACTAAAGCACACTTTCTCTCTCTGAAACACATAGGCACACAAACATGTAACACACTCAAAATTACACTGACAAGTGCATGAGTCACAAACACACATTCACTCTTACACACTCACAACTCTTCCACTGTCTCACATGCCCCCACACACATACCCTCACTCTCTCACATGAATATGCACACACAGACATATCCTCACACACACACTCAGTCACACTCACACCAATGCATGCACATGCATGCATACACTCACACACACTCAGACATGCACCCACACAATCGCCCATGTAGCACTGCAATCAAAGAGCCAGGTTAGGGGATTCCAGACATGGGATCACTCTGGGTAGCATCCGCAGCCCCAATAGACATCAATGATGACATAGAGGCACATTCGGTACCTGTGTACATGCTTCCTCCATTTGGACCACTGGTTCTTTGTTAGGTGTTGAGTTATCCCTGCTCTTTTTCTGGTGTTGCCTTATGTACTCAAATGTTGTTAATCCCATAGCCCCTAGGAAGAAGGGAAAAGGAAAAGGGTCAAGAGTGACTATCCCCCATCAGTGGGCACAAGTGGGCATGAACTCTCAGTGAGGTCAACACTCCCTGGACTGGCCCCCAGGCATCTGAGAGCATCGAAACCAGATTCCTAACTGAAACACTGTGGACCTGCTGAGCTTCCAGGTGCGTGGGGTGATGGGGTGAGTCCGTCAGCACACCAAGTGCCTACCTAGCCTCTGAGAGCATCTCCTCTTACCTGTGCTACCTGCTGGTCCAGCCCGAAACTCTCCAGCAGCGAGGTTCACTGTGGTCTCTGGGTGCCTTGTCACTTAACTTCTTTGAGCCTCTAGTTTAAACTCGCCACGTTGGGGATTCAGCCTGCTCTGTTGATTTCATGAGACCATGATGCCACACAGGGCTGGCAGTGGCAAGTGCCCCATGGCCTAGGAATATTGACGCAGTCCAACCTCGTTACCTGACATCGCAGCCAGTCTTGGTGGCATGTGGAAGTGGGCGGAATCTGTGCATCTTGGCTGGGTGGGGAATTCTCTTCCCTGTCACCTCAACAACAGCACTTTAAGTCTAGTGTTTCCAGGGGAACGTGAAAAAGAAGCCTGTCTAGGGTCACCTCTCACTGGGCTCCCAGGCCCTGCCTCAGGACAGCCTAGGAGGACCATTCAGAAACTTTCTGGGGGGTGCCACCTGAGGACTGAGGAACAGCTCAGAGAAAGGCCTCACCGCCTGCATGGATAAGTTCAAAAGCCAAACAAACCCACTCAGAGGAGTTTCCTGAATGTGTCCACAATTTGCATATTTCTCCTGTGGCTCATTCAGTGTCTCACCTGCTCATCTGTACTTCCCTCTTTGTTTTGGAAAGGGGCAGAACCAGGCTCAGTGCATCAAGGACAGTTTGAGCAGCCCCCCAGGGACTCTGCAGGAAAAGGCTGCATTTGGGGACAAGAGCTGACTGCTGGCACTCTCAGCCCTAACTCATTTTCTAAAACAACAGTCTTCAGTCATGGGCCCCCAAGGTCGAGGGGCTGTGGGCACAGCAGTTATTACAGCCACCTGCCTTCCAGGTCATGAGGCTACAGAACAGTGCCCAGTTATGGGGTCCTGAGAGTAGAGGCACTCCTTCCACTCATCATCCTGGGGTCATATGTGGACAGGAGGGGCACAGACCCCACCTGACCAGTAGTGGGATGGTGGTACGCACAGAGGTTCAGGTGGAAGAGTAGCAGGGATCCAAGCATCAGGAGACCTGAGAAGAGCAGCACCAGCGTAGATGCCCTGATGGTCAGGAGCACGGGGGCCTTGATCTTTATGGCAAAGAAGGGGAGGAAGAGCAGCCAGGTGTTCTCATCCGTGATCTCCGGCAGAGACAAGGGAGAGACAATGCTGGCACAGTGTGGAGTGGGCAGGGGTGTACAGGTGGATGGAGGAGGGAGGTGGATGAGGAGTGGGTGTGGGTGGACAGGCAGTGGATGGGGATGTTCGTGGTGGTCAGACGTGAATGGGAATGAACAGGATAGATGAGGAGTGGATGTGGAGTAGACTGGAGAGTGGATGAGCCTACATGGTGAGTGGACAATGTTGATTTGATGTGGACAGGGATTGGACAAGTCATGTAAGGGAAGAGGATGGGGTGTGGATGAGGATGCACAGGGGAGTATGGGGGTTGATGACCAGTGGATATAGGTGGATAAGGAGTGGACACGTAGTGAATGGGGCTGGAGACAAATGTACAATGGTGTACAGGGTAATGGAGGTGGAGAGAATGTAGGCTGGGAGTGGGTAGTGAGTGGAGGGCAGTGGACAGGGAGAGTGGCCCCACTTCCTATTACTCACACACCATGACCAGCATGGCCTCCATCCAGCTCATGCACATTTGAAGAGCTTTGGAATGAAGTTTGGACACTAATTGCTGCCCTCAGCTTGTAGTTGGAGTCTGCCAGGGAGCACGGATGAGGAGACCCAGGACGTCTTTCTGCTCAGGCCGTGCCTGGCTGACTTGCCTGCATGGGGCCATCCTGGCTGTCTGGATCCACACTAAAAAGTTTTGCCTGGATCAGTGGATGTCGGGTAGGGCTAAGAGGCCAGCGCTAAACCACAAGTCACCTCAAGGTAAAGTAAAGCAAGAACAGGTCCACAACATACTTTCAAAATGGGGGTCTGAGCGGAGCGCTTCCTTGTCCAGCCGGTATTGTACCATAATGTACATGATGATCACCACCAGGCAGAGGAGGCATGCCACAGCTGACACCACAGATGAGAAGAACCACCTGTGGGAGAGAACCAGAGACAAGAGCTGTGAGACAAGCCAAACTCACTGTGTTGAAAGTTGCCAGCGTGAGGATTCAGAACGGGTCTTCTGCCCACAGCACATGGCCTCACTGCCACCCGTGCCTGCCATATTGTACAAACCAGGGCTCCCCCTGGCTGGGGAAAGCATCCCCCCCTTCACTCCTATGATGCTTGGGGACTGTGGCCTCTGCTTCCAGCTGGGGTCCTACCACCCTGGCACTGCCCAGGTTCTGGGCCTATACACTGTCCTCATGACAGGGCCATACACACCCAACTTGTCACTAGACAGAGCCTCCCCAAAGGGTGTCTGGGGGCTGAGGACCTGAGCCATGTGGTGACAAGCAGTGCCAGACAGAGGTTCATCAAGGTATATGCAGGGGGGCCCGGAATACCACCATAGGGAGCTCCCCTCCGCCCTGACCAAGTACCCAGGGATCCTCCCCATGGAGTGAGGGGGCTGGGGAAGCATGGTGAGGTCCCTTCCCCACGCAGTTCTGATGGTGCTGCTTCAATTTTCAGAGGCTTGGCTTTACTACTGCTCAGCCAGGACACCCGCCTTGTCACAGGAAGCGGGATCTGTGTTCTCATATAGCCTCAACATCCTGTCTGCTCACAGGGACTCTGAGCCCATATCTACCGCAGAATGGCAGTGAGAAAATGGAATTGAGTCTCCAGGGAACCTGTGGTGATACATGGTTCTCCAGGGCCTCCTCCACCTGTACAGCAACCTAGAGGCCTATCTCTGACCCTTCGCTATGGTCTTTTCTCGGTAGTACGGGGTAGGTCAACAGAGAACTTCACTGACTCTTTCAGGGAGCTGTATAGCTCTGTGACACTCACAGGGGTTTTAGAAACTGAGCCCAGAGCATCAGGGTCCCTTAGCCCAACAGATTGGCCCATTCTGAGGAAGAACTGCCTCTTATTCATGGGCTGAGTTTCTCATCCCCACCCAGCCGGGGCAACAGCCTATAGCTGGCTGGGTGCCTTGCCCCATGGCCACTTTCTCTGCATGGTCTGCGTTCTATAACTGCCCTCTTTAACTGCTTATCAGTTAAACTGTTTAACTGCTGCTCTAGGGACTCACAGCCTGGTTGGACTGAAGCAGACACCCTAGTACGTTGAGCTCAGCAGCCCTGCATCTCATGTCCTTTCTGTGCCCCCTACAGAGAGGACCCCTAACAGGGATTTCCAGGCTGAAGTTGGGAATTCCTGTGCTCCTGTGGCCTTCACACAAATCTCGCTGGTACTGAGGCGCTAACTGAGCATGTCCAAGAACAGCTCCACCCAGGACGGGTTTCAGAACACCATGAAGGAGGCCACTTAGTGGGTAATTGAACTTCTGCCATGTGGCGGACAGGACCCTCAAGACCCTGCCGACTGGCCTGTGGCTAAGCTCACCAATAGTTCCTGCAGTCCACGCAGTTGTTAAGCCACACGCAAAGGTGATCGAAACCTGCAGTGTATTTGTTGCATGCCATACAGTGTTTGGCTTTCACAATCCTGGAAGAAAGGGTGCAAGAGGAGCATCTGTCACCTGCACTTGAGTGCCAGGTGGGGCCAAGAAGAGTTGCACCAGCAGGGGCTGTGCAGGTGAGGAGGGAATGGCTTGCTTCAGGCCCCTCCTTCCTCAAAACCCAGCCAGGACACAGCCAGCTCTGAGTTCTCCTGAACTAGGACCAGGGAGGGCAGAGTGAGGACCCTGGATGATAATCCAGGACAGCTCATGGCAGAAACACCCACCAGAGCCTTGTAATTGTGGGGGGCACCCTAAAAACATGCGAGCCTCCCTACATCAGCCTCATGCATGAGGATTCTGGGTAGCCCATTGCATCTGGTGGAGGTGAAGAAGCCATGTGGTTCCAGAGCCTAGAGGTTAGGCTCAGACCCTACCCTGAGCCCTCTGGGTCCCCTGCATCCCATACCAGCCATGCTGATGCCCAGCACACCCCCCCCACAGACTCCCTTGGCATCTGGAGACCTCCGACCCGGCTAGGCCATCATGATTCCCTCCACCTCCTCAGTATGGGGGTTTCAGAAACCCAGGAAAGACAGCTAGCTCCCTCATCGGCTCTAGAAGGGAAGGGAGGAAACTGTCCTGCAGAGGAAGACATTGAGATAGGGGAACATTGTCTAAGGTCCCTTGCTCCTCATTCAAGAGGAAGAGCCTTTTTTGAATGGCATAAAAATATGTGGCCCCCACAAACCAGCCCTTAAGCTTTCTGAGCCTCAGCTTTGACGTCTGTAAAATGGGGACGATGATGTCTCTGCTCATGTGAGGCAGTAGGACTTTAAATGTGAAAGTCTCTAAAAAGTGTAGACACAGTGTCTGTGGCAGGCAAGCGTCCCCTATGTCATCTCTGGTGTCTCCCGGAGCCACTGCACTAGATGGTGTGCTTCCGGAGCCCTGGACATGACGAGGACATCACAAGGCTTGGGGGACTCACACAGTGACTCTGCACAGGTTGCAGTAGTGCCTCTCAATGAAGTGCGAGAGCTTAGACCTGAGAAAGGTGGTCCCCGGCCTCCTGTCATTCTTCCAGCGAACATTCGGTTCCTCTGGATCTAGGGTAATAGCAGCAACGAGAACTACTAGATGGAAAAAGCAGAGCCCACCGGTCACCTGCGGATGGGTCAAAGAAACTTGGTCTCTGGCTGTGGTCAGGCTGGATGCTCAGAGTAAATTTACAAATTGAGCCCAGAGCATCAGGGTCCCTTAGACCAACAGACTGGCCCTTCCTTGAGAAGACTTGCCTCCCAACCATGGGCTGAATGTTTCATCTCCAGCCGGCCTGGGGCAACAGCCTATGGCTGGAGAGGTCACTTGCCCCATGGCCATTTCTCTGCATGGTCTGTGCTCTGTAACTGCCTTCTTTAACTGGTTAATCATTTAAACTGTTTAACTGCTGCTCTAGGTGCTCACAGCCTTTTTTCACTGAGGCAGACACCCTAGTACTGTGAGCTCAGCAGCCCCGCAGCTGATGTCCTTTCTGTGTTCCCTGCAGAGAGGACCTCTAACAGGAATTTCCAAGCTGGAGTCAGGGGAATTCTTGTGCTCCTGTGGGCTCAACAGAAATCTCACTGGTACTAAGGTCCTAAATGACCATGTCCAAGAACGACTCTACCCAGTACGGGTTTCAGAACCCCATGGAGGAGGCCACTCAGTGGGTAAATGAGCTTCTGCCATGTGGAGGACAGGACCCTCGAGCCCCTGCCCACTGACCCGTGGTCAAGCTCACCAATAGTTCCTGTAGCCCATGTGGTTGTTAAGCCCCACGCAGAGGTGATAGAAACCTGCAGTGCATTTGTTGCATGCCATAGAGTGTTTGGCTCTCACACTCCTGGAAGAAAGGGTTCAAGAGGAGCGTCTGTCACCTGCACTTGAGGGCCAGGTGGGGCCAAGAAGGGTTGCACCAGCAGGGGCTGTGCAGGTAAGGAGGGAATGGCCTCCTTCAGGCCCCTCCCTTCTCAAACCCCAGCTTGGACACAGCCAGCTCTGAGTTCACCTGAACTAGGACTGGGGAGGGCAGAGTGAGGACCCTGGAGGAGAATCCAGGACAGCTCTTGGCAGAAGCACCCACGGGTGCGTAGCTCGGGTAGAGCACCACCCTGAAACCATGCAGGCCTCCCTACATCAGCCTCAGGCATGAGGATTCCAGGCAGCCCGTTGCCTCTAATGGAGGTGAAGAAGCCATATGGTTCCAGAGCCTGGAGGTTGGACTCAGACCCCACCCTGAGCTCCCTGGGTCCCCTGCATCCCAAATCAGCCATGTTGACACCCAGCACACCCCTCCACAGACTCCCATGGCATCTGGAGTCCTCTGACCCGGCTAGGCCATCACGATTCCCTCTACCTCCTCAGCATGGGCGTTCCAGAAACCGAGGGAAGACAGCTAGCTCCCTCTTTCGTGGCTCTAGGAGGAAGGGAGGAAACTGTCCTGCTCAGGAAGACATTGAGATAGGGGAGCAGTGTCTAAGGTCCCCTGTTCCTCATTCAAGAGGAAGCACCTCTTTTCAATAGCATAAAAATATGTCCCTGCTACGAACTAGCCCTTAAGCTTTCTAAGCCTCAGCTTCCACATCTGTAAATGGGGACAATGGTTGTATCCACTCACGTGGGGCAGTAGGACATCAAATGAGAAACTCTCTAGAAGTGCAGACACAGTGTCTTTGCCAGGCAAGTGTCCCCAAAATGTCCTGTCTGGTCTTTCCCGGGACCACTGCACTGGATGGTGTGCTTCTGGAGCGCTGGACACGACCAGCACATCACAAGGGTTGGGGGACTCACACGGTGACTCTGCACAGGCAGCAGTAGTCCCTGTCAGTGAAGTGCGAGAGCTTGGACTGGACGAAGGTGGTCCCGGGCCTCCTGTAGTTTTTGCAGCAACACATTCGGTTCCTCTGGATCGAGGGTAGTAGCAGCGACAAGAACTACTAGATGGAATAGGAGGAGCACGCCGGTCACCTGCGGATGGGCCAAGGAAAGTTGGCCTTAGCTGTGGCCATGCTGGATGCTCAGAGGGGATTTACAAACTGAGCCCAGAGCATCAGGGTCCCTTAGACCAACAGACTGGCCCCTCCTCAGGAAGAATTGCCTCCCAACCATGGGCTGAATTTCTCATCTCCAGCCAGCCCGGGGCAACAGCCTATGGCTGGCCAGGTCCCTTGCCCCATGGCCGCTTTCTCTCCATGGTCTGTGTTCTTTAACTGCCTCCTTTAACTGTTTAACCATTTAGCTGTTTAACTGCTGCTCTAGGGACTCACAGCCTCGTTGAACAGAAGCAGACAAGCTTCTCTGTATCCAGGTAATTCCCCTGCCTCAGATAGGCCCCTGCCTGAGGCCGGGCTGCTATTCCTCCTACAGAAGGCTGACAGTGTCCTCCAGGGTGTGGCTCACAGCCCCCTTGCAGTATCTCCTGCTGTACGCAGGGGACTGGCCACTGCACACCCAGGTCAAAAGGGGCCTTAACAATGGGGGAGCCCAACAAGAACCTAACACTGCAGGGACCCTAGCATCCGACTGAGCTTAGTGCCCCGGGACTGCAGGAGGCTCTTCAGCCTCTTCTGTCCCTGGGGTGAGGCTGGCCGCAGTGTCCCTTGTGGTCAGACAAGTGTAGTGTGACTGGCTGTGAAGTAGTTAACTCCTCACAGAGACCAATGCTGCTCACAGTGACCCTCCACCCATGGAGCTGCGTGATGGGAGCTTTGAAAGGAACCCTAGGTGCCTCCTGTGACTGTGTCCCTGGGCTCCTGCAGACCTCCTTTGTGTGTGTTCACAGGGAAGTGGGAGCGGGTCCTGAGCATCAGGGCAATGCCTGACAGTCCAAGACAAAAGGATGCCGTGGGCTGCATGGCCAGGGATCCATTGTGGCCCCAGTGTGGCTCCTTCCTCAGTGGAGCTGAATAGAATTCTGTACCTCGTCCTAAGAAGCTGGCGGTGATCTGGTGGGATGGCCATGGTCCCTGACATGCCTGAATTCTTCTGAGACTGGGCTTGAGGAAGAAACTCCACAAAATCATCCAAGGCCGGTTTCCTGAGCAATCCCCAAACTGCATTGCAGGTGGCAGGGTCGCTCAGGACCCAAAGGCGCCCACCGTGGGTCAGAGATGTGACTTCCAGAGCCTCTTGTCTCCTTGTCTGCTGACTTTCCCCAAACCCACTTCCGGCTCATGCAAATGCTCATTTCTGCCCAGTTTCAGATGTAATGAACGCAGGCCCTGCTTCTCCCAGTGTAGGAAAGCAGAGCTCCATTTCTGTGTGGCTTTTCCTGTCTTAAGAAAACAACTGCCCCTGAAGACAAACCATTTTCAAGATAGTGACACAAATATTTTTAAAACTTTAAAGGTGAATGACTTACAATTACCTTGAAATCAACACAAAGCATTTGATAGTAAAATAGCTATTCCAAATATATATGTTTAAACAATTTTTAAAACTTTATTTTGAAAGAATATTCTACCCTGTGTCCCATGTCACTAAGTTTTAAATATCTTTTGGCAAAAAATTTTGAGAAAAATCATTTTTGTTTCACTTTAATAAAGGTGATACCTAGAAAATATTCATATTATTAGGTCGTCTTTCTAAGTTCATGTTCTAGAACACTCTTTGGGCTCTATGGCGTGGAAGACAAGTGTGTTGCTGCTGGTTGTGTTATACATGAAGTGTCCCCAACTGGCTCCGAGTCACCCCCATAGGCATGTATAGTTTCTGTTATAGGCCGTCCCTGGATTACAAATGAGTTCCTTTCTTAAGACTGTCTTTAAGTCCAATTTGTACATAAGTCAGTATGGTTCGTATCTAATGTCAGTCAAATGTTTGTCCCAGTATATAGTATACAGTGTACCTTTCTATGCCTAAAAACGTTAAAGAAATACTTTCAGATACACTAAAGCATCTTTAACATAATAATACAGTAATAATAGTGCTTACATGAGCTTAGCACCCGTTTGATATTACAAGCCATTGTGTGTACCTCCTGCACAGTTGTAGAGATACCTACAGGATAAATTTCATCCAAAATGCTCAGATGATTCTGTTCTGCAAACTCTTTGAGACCAGTTAGATACTTTCTCATAGACTCTGAACTACCAACTCTATGTAGTACCACTGGGCCACATTTCTGCTGGGTTTTCAACCCTCCTCAGCAGAGGCAGGGAGGGTTGAGGACGTGGGTAGGATGGTGTTGGCGCCAGATGGATAATTCCCCCATCACCTCCTTACCAGACCTGTCCAACTCAGGCAGCAAATTTGAGACCCTGCCTCGGGGTGGAAGGGAGAAAATGCCTCTCAGGATGTGGTAAAAGTGAGACCTGGGCCCAAAATTTGGGAAGAAGAGCCTTAGGCTAACCCAAGACCGAAGTTTTCCATGGTCACACGCAAACAATATAGATACAAGGAGGTCAGAAATCTAAGAATTGCCCCCCCGCCACCGCCCCGACTTCCAGCCACCAAAAGGCCAAGAACTGCTGCAATAGTGAAATCCCGCACGTGTAAGGTAGGGCAAACAGAAGTCCAGGGAGATGCTGCAATGGCCCAGGGCTGAGCCTCATGGCGAGGGGTAGGTGGGATGGAGTGAGGCAGAGGTGGGTAACGGGGCGCCTAGGAGGCCCAGCTCTGTGCCTGGAAGGGTGCGCTGACAGGTTGTATTTAGAGAACATGTAGCGCGTGGTGCCCGAGTCCAGCTGCTGCCTGCCACCACCTGCAGTCCTGCCATGCTGAGCTAGCAGGGGAGCTTGGGCAGGGAGATGGTGGCACCGGCCCTTTCCAAGCTCCTAGGGAAAGGGGTGCATGTGGGCTCTCCACTTGCTGCTGTGGGCCAGGTCTTGGTGCACCAGATGGCAGGAGCCTGCCTGCCACCCACTGTCTCCTAAAGACACTCTGCAGCACCTACCCAGGTGGCAGAAGCGCAGCCCATCGTGGGAGTCTGGCGGCTCAAACAACTAGTGAGTTATTGCCTGCCAGGCTTTAAGGGGTTGGGCTGGTAACTGTGCTTGTACACAAGCTGAGCATCATAACCTGGGGACTGCCTGTGTGTTGATGGGTAGACCGTCTTTTTTTTATTCAGAGCTGCTGATTTTCTTTATTTTATTTGTGAGAGAATCTTTGAGGCCTGGGATGCAGGGTGGTTCCTCAGCAGGGAATTTAGCCTGGCACATGGACATGACCAGTCCAGAACCAACCTATAGTAAATTCTCAGCTTGAGGATATTTGGCTCATCCCCCTAAACCAAAGTTAGGGTCAGCCTGCCACGCCAAACACTCAGCAGTGATTTCTATCTTCAGTTCAGCTCCAAGGATAGAGATGGTTGATTATTTCGGAGTCTTCTGGGGGTGGAGACTTGACTTTCTTCTAGTTCAACAGTCCAGTGTGAGTGTAGCCATTTAGGGGTTCCAGGTTGATGTAAGGAGGATCATTAATTGGCCTCCCATTTTGGATAAGGTCTGAGCTTTGTCTTTCTGATTTCTGTGAAGCTGTGAAAACCCAAGCTCAAGTTCACCAGGTTGGGCAAATGCTTCAGGGCAAGAGCCAGCAGCAGCAGCCAGTGGATTTCCCTCTGGATTTTCTCTTTGCCTCAGTCTTTGGCCTGAGACTCCTTCCCGTCTTGTCAGGCCATGGATGCTTTTAAGAATACCTGGAGGCAAACAGACACACAGACACAGACACCACAGACACACACATGCACACACAGAAGATGCTCATTTGTTTTCAGTCATGGTCAATCCTGGTAATGCACCTGTGACGTGATTCCTAACTGCAGGCTCTTGGCTTCATTTTGCGAATCCTTTTTTTTTTTTTTTCCCTTTCCCCTTTTATCCATTATGCTATCTGTTTGTATTTTATGATCCTTTAAATGCACCTCCACCTTCCAGAATTATGTAAAACTCAAATAACAAAAGTCTCTGAGAAGATGGATCGTCTTGCCTAGAGATAGGAGCTGTTGATTCCTAGACCACAGGCATATTGAAAAGATGAAGGTAATACACTTGAGGAGTGCGTCGTGTGCTCTAAAGGATGCACAATTGAAGGCACTGGCACAGTAAACATTAGTTGTTTCAAAGCCAAGTGTTGAATATTTTAAAAATGAGGCTAAACCTTTTTGAGAGTGCACTGGGAGGATCATGACATGCAAACAATGAAGACAGCTACCTGAGTTACCTGTAACTTTCAGGGGCAGGATGTCGCAGGTTGAGTCTGGGCCTCCTTAGAACACACTGCATCTTCTGCTTCATTCACTCTTGGTGTTCATTACTGAGTTGGCCACAATGCTCACAGCAGGGTCCCTGGTGTGATTACCACATAGGGGTGAAAGGGGCCAAAACTAGGTCGTTTGGGGATGATTGCCAGTCATTGCTTGGCCAGGGGTCCCAGTGCACACTCAAACATCACTGGTTTTCACCACTAAACTGCTGCACACAGAGAGAGCAGGGGAGCATGCATGGGACTCCAGTGCAGCCTGCAGAGTCACTGGGAGCTCCAGTGGATGCTCCTCAAGTTTGTCCTCCATAAACTGAGACGTTCTTCTGTAGCACCCATCTGCTCCTGCGGTGCTTCCGAGATTTTCATTCTGCTCTCGCCTGTGCAGTGTCTTACAAGCTTCCCCATCTCACGTGTATCACCATAGTCTCGACTGGTTTCTCTTCGCATCTTGGCCATTTTCCACTAAAACATTTTGATTCCAGTTTCCTGTACACCTTGTGTTGTGTGTCTCAAACACTGTTCACCTGGGCAAAATTTTCACAGGGCTGCTCCTTCTCTCAGCTTCCACAGTGATGCTTCCCACCCAGTTCTGCAGCATTTACAAAGATACACATCACGCCCCCAACCTGCACACTCATCCTTCAGATGCTGCTCAGAGCTTCCCAGATACTCATGGTGGGATGCTGGGAGGAGACCCTCAGCTAGGCTGAGTTCTGTGACACCCACCTGCTGGGGGAATTGCACTGGGCACAGGAAACCTGAGCTTACCAAGGTATTGATTTTCTCCTCCACATATAGGGCTTTTCCTATGGGGTTGGTGCATCTCAGGTTATAGCACACCCTACTTTGTTCCCATTCAGCTGGCTTTGGGGAGGTGCCTTCTCTGAAAGACTGAGAAGAAGGTACTGAGTGAGGGTGGGGTGGGGGTGAAGGAGCTCACTTTGCCTCAGAACACAAACAGCTTAGAGAGATGCCTGACATTCCATTTTCAGGTACAGTCCTGTTGCGTGTTCCTCAGCTAGGAGCAGGTCACATGGGGAGTGATGAATATGTCCCGATGTCTTCAGGTGGTCAGGCCACTCGACCTCAATGGTAGCACGTGCCTGGATGGTTTGTGAGCTCTGTGTGTGTGCGCACATTTGTGCATTGGTGTGTTTATGTGTAACTTCGTGTGTGTTTATGTGTAATTGTGCTTGTGTGACCAAATTCTGGTGGCCTTGTATTGAATGAAATCCCTCCTTGATTCTAGGAGTATGTGTTCATTAGTCCTACAGTCCTCCTGTGTCTGTTGGTTGTAATGGAGAAGTCCACACAGAATGTGCCTTGGAATCAAGGATGACAAAAATTTATCTACTTACTTCGGACATGTTATCAGGAGGGACCAGTCCCTGGAGAAGGACAACATGCTTCATAAAGAAGACGGTCAGTGAAAAGAAGATGACCCTCAATGAGATGGATTGACACAGTGGCTGCAACAATGGGCTCAACCAGAATAACAATTGTGAGGATGGTACAGGACAGGGCAGTGTTTCGTTCTGTTGTGCACAGGGTCGCAGTGAGTCAGAACTGACTCCATGACACCTAACAATAACAACAGGAGTCACACAGTAAGTGTTCCCTGCATTCTATGCATCTTCGTATGTGTTTTATCACAGAACTAGGACAGGCAGTGTCACAGCCTTTTAACCACAAGCCATGTTCAATTGGAGGTGTCTGTCATTTTTTAAAGCCCTTAGATCACTGGGCTCAGGAGGAAATAATCTTAGCACCGACTTAAATACGAGAATAAAAATGAGCAGTCTACAATCTAAAAATGTCCAATGTGTAGAAAGCAATAAAAATAAATCGATATTTTCCTTTTGTCTGCAACTAGATTTATTCAATACAATGAAATTCTATATGCAAAGTAATCTGCACATGCTGCTTCAAAACTTGATCTTTCTTACCAATATTCTGATAGGTTAATCTACAGTGTGCGAAAAAGCAGCACTCTAAAATAAATAGAAAGACTCCCAATGCAGGTTAAATGAATGGCTTACTTGCTGGAACTTTAGTAAACCTATAACATCATAAACATGCTAGGCTTAAGTCCCTATGATAGGCTGGAGAACTGATATGTGATGTCAAGAGACCATTTTTTGCACTGCCTCTGTGATACCGTTGTGTTTCTGGCCCCTAACATTCCCGTTATCTGATTCGAGACACACCACAGGCATATCAGTGAGGTCATAGGTTAGTTTAGTTGCTTGCCAGGCTAGAATAAATATCACCCCAGCATGCTCATCTGACAGGGTCCCACAGCAGCCCAGATAAAGTCCTTGGGAATCTATGCACAGGACTCCAACAATGGATGGCTTCTTCATTGTGTCCTCCAAGTGGTACTCCAAGGTCATGTCCAAGGTCATCCACTTGGCCTACAACCCTGCAGCACGTCGTTTCCTTGCCCTAAATCAGTATATTCTGCAACACATCTCCTTTTGGAAAGGGACACTGGGCTTGATGGAAATTGGTCATAGAACGCTGGCTTTTTCTTCTGCGTGTGTGTCCGGACGGCGACCGGGTATGCCCTGCATAAGGAGTAGAGGATGGCGTGGTGAGCAAGGAGAACTCCCTGGGTTTTTGCCTCAACAATGGGGGAAGCATGGGTCACGTGGAAGGTCACCCCCACACACAAGTCTTGTGTGCCGGTGTTGGGTTCTAATACCAGGGAGCCAAGCATTTTTAAACTCACGCGTCAAATACAAGGTGTTTTTATTCCTTCTCCCGAAGCTACTCTGGCAACTACAATGGAGACTTAATTGTCCGACGAACACCAGTTAAAAAGAAACAAGAGTGGCCACAGTTACTGCCTAGACATGTCAGGGGCCAGGGGTTTTCTCATTTTAACTTGGGGTGCTGAATCTGGGAGGAAGCAGAGACTAGAACTTGTAGAAGTTTCCCCTGAAAATTTTGATAGACCTAAAAGTAAAGTTTCTATGAGACTTCTAACTCAAAATGGTAGATCTGTCTTATGCCATATACCCCTTTTCTGATCCAATACTAAATATATATATATATATACACTCAGGCTGTAAAAAGAAACATAAAGGAGCAATGACATAACTTCATAGGAAAACAAAAGGGAAACCCTTCTTGTAGCAGAAGCCATGAAACTCCCTGAAGGAGAGAAAGCAAAGGAGAACCACCTGGAGAAGTACATGGTCAGAAGAGGGTGCTTGGCAAGACAGGAGTGACCTCTGGAATCACCATGAAGAAGGGAGTCGTGCTGAGGAGGGGCAGGCCTCCTGATGGACAGGTAGTTGGGTGAATTGCTGGTTAAAAGCAGCAATGGATTGCTGCTGCATGACTCCTTGAATACATCAGTAACTATAGGGTATCTGCCTCTAGATGGAAGCAGTGGGAGTAGGGATGCTGGGAAAGGTAGGATAGTGTTGGAGAAAATAAACAGAAGAGCATAATGGGACTCAAGAAGCAAAGGGGAGCCAAGGTATTAACAAACTAAGAATGACTGAAAGTAAGGGGAAATAAAGCAGTACCTTGGTATGAAAATAATAAAGGGAATAGAGCAGGGTAGGTGAAGTGGTGGTGGGTGGGGATAGAGGTTTGTGGGGAGGACATCTTGATGACATTTTGGGAAAAGTACCTTTGAGTCTGTACCTCAAAGATGCAAAGGCAACAGCTTCCAGTCACTCATGGCAGGCAAAGCACATGTGTTTGTATAGTCCCTTCAGAACACCACTGAAATGACAGCAAGGGAGTATCAATGGCTGAAAGCCACAGAGATGTGGAGAACCAGAAAGCAGAAGCAAGCAGTGAGAGCTGGCCATGCTTTGTTGGGAGATGGATGGCTAGGGAATGAAGGACTAAGCTTGTAGCTCTCCCTGAAGTCCCTTGGGGAGGGATGCTAAGTGGAGGGGAACATCTTCTCCCCAGAATGCTGAAGAGGATGGGACCTGGGTACAGGTATCGGAGAGGCAGCATAGAGGGATGAGGGTGAGGTATGATGTGTGGCCAAACACAGGGGTTGCCTCAAAGCATGGTTGTGCAACACTGAACTGATGTTCACAGCCAGCCTTCTGGCCTTGGCCACCCCACAGGAGGAGGGAATGTGTTCTTGTGGATGGTGAAGCAGACAGGCTCTGACATTAGGGCTCCAGACCCTTAGTGGTGGGGTGGGAGGGGGAGATACCAGTCAGAAAACAGTGGGACTAAGGACAGTTATAGGGACTCTGGAATCCCTCAGCACCGTTCCCATTGGGGATCCTACCAAGGGCTACATACCTTCAGGCAAACTAGAGTTTGAAGGTTTCTCCAAACAATGTCCAGGTAAATATCCAGGTATATAGACAAAGGAGAACCCACACATTGCAGAGAGGAAGCCAGGAGCCCCCTGACCTCCCACCCTCCCTGCTCCTGCTTGTGCTTCCCGTGGGTCACCCAGCCAGAAGTCACAGGGCAGGGAGATCATGACACAGGCCCTACAAGCCACTCTCCTGGAGTCCTGAGCAGGGGAGGGGTGGGGAGAGCTCTGAAGGAGCCATGGGAAACATTCAGGATGACAAAGAAAACATTCAGTTTGCATACAACATACATCAATTTCAAACATGCGTGCAACTAATAAAATATCTCCACACTTTATGAAGCTAAAAATTGATAGAAGTATAGGAAAACCAGATCAATCCCCCATTACAGTGAGAGATTTTCACAAACATTTCCAGTAATAGATAGGTTAAGCAGACAAAAAATTAGCAAGAATATAAAGATTGGAACACATTGAACAGGCTTTTCCAGGTAGACACATACAGTTGTGCATCCTGCATGTAAAGACTATAGATTTCTGGGACGTTTATAAACACATTATGGACTGGCCCTTAAACAAATCCTCACCAAATTTCTAGGAATAGGTATTATAGAGACGGTGCTATCTGACCAAAATAGAACTAAATTACAAGTCAGTAACAAAATGATAAATTAAAAATCTCTGTAAATTTTAGAATGAAAAGAACGCCTTGCTAGATAACTCAGAGGTTAAGGAAGAAATTAAATATTCTTACAACAGAAGGACAGTAAATACACAACAAATGGAAACCTGTGAGATGAAGACAAAGCGGTGCTTTGATTGGAAATATTTACTAATGTTGTAATGATTACAGTATGAAACTAGAAAGTCTCCAAGGTAATAAACTGAAAATCCATTTTTTGAATTCAGGAAAGAAACAACAAGATAAAAATAAAGAAAAGAGAAATAAAAAAGTAACATAAAGATGCAAATTAATGAAATTGGAAGCAGCAAAAAAAACAAAACAAAACAAAACTCAAAACTGATTACTAAAAAAGAAACAAAATTCCTAAAACAATTGAAGAGACTCTGGCGAGATAACCAAGAAGAGAGTAGAAGACAGACACAAAAACTCTGCAAAGACGAGAAGGCAGGAAGGGACACAAAACAGTAGATGAATTAGACTTCCAATAAGTAAGAAAATAGTAATAACATGAAAAATATTTGAAAACATAAACCAAAAAAGGCAAATCTTAGGTAATTTTTATGAGAATTGTTCAAGAAAGAAACAATGAGGTTGAAACTGAAGCAGTAGTTAAAAAAAAAAAAATTTCCTGCCATGAAAATATCAGGCCCAGAAGGTTTTATATGCAAGTTTTTGTTTTTATTTTTTTCATTCTATTGCACTTTAGGGGAAAGTTAACAGCACAAATTAGTTTCTCCTGTGGCTCATTCGTCTTTGTCTATTCACGCAGCATTCTTGTCCCTTCCTGCCTTCTCATTTTTGCTTTCGGGCAGGTGCTGCCCATTTGGTCTAGTATACTAGATTGAACTAAGAAGCACGTTCCTCACATGTTACTGTTTGTTTTATAGGACTGTCTAATTTTGGGTGAAAAGTGGATTTAGGGAGTGGCTTCAGTCCTGCCTGAATTAGCAGGTTGTCTGGGGGCCATAATCTCAGGGGTTCCTCCAGTCACTGTAAGACCAGTAAGTCTGGTCTTTTTTTTTTTTTTTTTTTCTGTGAATTTGAATTTTGTTCTACATTTTTCTCCCACTCTGTATGGGACCTTCTATTGTGTTCACTCTCAGAGCAGTCAGTGGTGGTAACTGGGCACCATCTAGTTCTGGGCTCAGGCTGGTGGAGACTGTGATTCATGTGGTCTGTTAGTCCTTTGGAATAACATTTTCCTTGTGTCTTTGGTTTTCTTTATTCTCCTTTGCTTCGGACAGGATGGGAGGAGTAGATGTATCTTAAATGGCTGCTCAAAAGCCTTCAAGAACCCAGACGGTACTCACCAAAGTTGGATGTAGAACATTTATTGTATGAATTATGTTGTGCCACTTGACCTAGATGTCCCCTGAGACCATGGTCTCAGACTTCAGTCCCAGTAACTGGGTCCCTCAAGCTGTTTGGATATGTCTAGAAAGCTTTTATGATTTTGCCTTGGTCAAGTTGTGCTGACTTCCCCTGTAGTGTGTGTTGTCTTTCCCTTCACCAAAGTTAACACTCATTTTCTATCTAGTTAGTGACTTCTCCTCCTGACCCCTGCCCTCCCTTGTAACCATTAAAGATTGTTCTTTTCTTGGGTTTTTCTAAAAGTGGTGTCATACAATATTTATCCTTTTGTGAATGACTTATTTCACTCAACATAATACCCTCCAGATTGATCCACATTGTGAGACGTTTCACGGATTCATCATTGTTCTTTTCATTGTGTAATATTCCATTGTGTGTATGTACTATAATTTGATTACCCATTCATCTGTTGATGGGCACTTGGGTTGTTTCCATCTTTTTGCTATTGGGAATAATGCTTCAATGAACATGGGTGTGCATATGTCCATTTGTGTGATGGCTCTTAATCCTCTAGGACATATTACTAGTATTTGGATTGCAGGATTGTATGTTATTTCTATTTCTAGCTTTTTAAGGAAGTGCCATATCATTTTCCATAGTGTTTGTATCATTTTTCATTCCCACCAGCAGTGCAGAAGAATTCCAATCTCCCCGAACCCTGTGCAACATTTTGTTATTATCGTTTTTTCTTTTTTTTAATTAGTGACAGTAATGTCGGGATGAGATGGTATTTCACTGTAGTTTTGATTTGTATTTTTCTAATGACTGGTGATCACAATCATTTCCTCATATTTCTGTTAGCTGCCTGAATGTCTTTTTTGGTGAAGTGTCTGTTCATATCCTTTGCCCATTTTTTCCTTGGACTATTTTGTCTTTTTGTTTTTGAGGTGTTGATGTATGCTCTAGATTTTAGATATTAGACCCTTATTGGATATGTCATAGGCATTTTTTTTCTAGTCTGTAGGTTCTGTTTTTACCCTTTTGGTGAAGTATTTTGATGAGCCCAGGGGTTTAATTTTAGGAGCTGCCCCTTATCTAGTTTATTTTCTGGTGTTTGTGCATTTTTAGTTACGGTTTGTAGTTGTATTTATGCCAGTATTAGGGCCTCTAACTTTGTTCCTGTTTTTTCTTCCATGATCTTTATCATTTTACGTTGTATATGCAGATCTTTAATCTACTTTAAATTAGTTTCTTTTATGGTGTGAGGAATGGGTCCTGTTTATTTTTTTTACAGATGGACATCCACTTTTGCTGGCTCGATTTTTTAAAAAGACTATTTTTTTTCCATTTAATGGACTTTCATCTTTTGTCAAAAAGTAGCTGACCATTGTTGAATGAAGTTAGGTCTGGGTTCTCAGTTCTGTTCCATTGGTCTATGTACCTGTGATTGTACCAGGACCACACTATTTTCACTACTGTGGCTATGTAGTAGGTTCTGAGACCAGATGATGTGAGGCCTCCTACTTTGTTCTTTTTCTTCAGTAATGCTTTTTCTCTCCTCGGCCTCTTTGCTTTCCATATAAAGTTGGTGATGAATTTTTCCATCTCATCAAAGAGTGCTGTTGGTATTTGGATTAAGATTGCATTACATCTGTAGATTTCTTTGGGTGCAAATGACATTTTCACAGCACTGAGGCTTCCTACCCGTGAGTATGATATGTTTTTCCATTCATGTGGGTCTCTTTTGGTTTCTTGCCATAGTGTTTTCTAGTTTTCATTGTACAGGTCTTTACATCCCTGGTTAGATGTATTCCTAATATTTCCTCTTTTTAGCAGCTATCATAAATTGTATTATTTTCCTGATTTCCTCTTGGAAATTCTTTTTGTGGGTGTATAGGAATCCAACTAATTTTCGTATGTTGATCTTGTAGCCTGCTACTCTGCTGAATCTTTTTATTTTTTCCAGTAGTTTTGTTAGGGAATCTTTGGGGTTCCCTGTGTATAGTATCATATCATCTGCAAATAGGGATAGTTTTACTTCTTCCTTTCCAATTTGGATGCCTTTATTGCTTCTTCTTGCCTTATTGTTCTAGCTGGGACTTCCAGCATAATGTTAAGCAGAAATTGTGGTAAATGGCATTTTTGTCTTATTCTTATTCCCAAGGGTAATGCTTTCAGCCTCTCTCCACCGAGAATGATGTTCACTGTTGGTCTTGTATAGATACACTTCATTGTGTTGAGGATTTCCTTTCTATTCTTATTCTATTGAGAATTTTTATCAGGAATGGGTGTTGGACTCTAGCCAATGCCTTTTCTGTGTCATCTGAGACTATCATGTGATTCTTTTTTTTGTCCTACCTATGTGGTGTATTAAGTTGATTGATTTTGTAATGCTGAACCATCCTTGCATACCTTGTATTAATCTAGCTAGTTGTGGTGCATTATTTTTTTTGATATGATGCTGATTTCAATTGGCTAGAATTTTTTGAATAATTTTTGCAACTGTATTCATGAGAGATATTGGTCTGCAATTATTTAATTTTGTGTTGCCTTTGCCTGGTTTTGGTATCAGGGTTATGCTGGCTTCATAGAATGAATTTCTGAGTGTTTCTTCCTTTTCTATGCTCTGATATAATTTGAGTAGTCCTGGTGTGAGCTCTTCTCTGAAGGATTGGTAGAATTCTCCAGTTAGCCATCAGAGCTATGGCTTTTTTTTTTTTTAAAGGGATGGTGTTTATTACTCTTTAGTCTCTTCTTTTTTATGGGTCTGTTCAGATTTCCGGTCTAAGTTTGTGTTACTTTAGGTAGGTAGTGTATTTCTAGAAATTTGTCCATTACCTCTAGGTTTTAACATTTTTAGAGTGCAGTTTTTCATAGTATTGTTTTATTATACTTTTTATTTCAGTTGGGTCTGTTACATGTCCTTCATATGATTTCTTTTTTTTTTTTTTAAATTTTTTTATTGTACTTTAGATGAAGGTGACAGAACAAATAGTTTCTCATTAAACACTACACATACTGTTTTATGACATTGGTTAACAACACCATGACATGTCAACACTCTCCCTCCTTGAGCCTGAGGACTTTTATTGGGTCAAAATATACATAGCCAAAGTTTAACCATTTTGAATGTTTCTACATGTACAATTCAGTGACATCAATTACATTCTTCCACTTGTGCTACTACTCTCACTATCCTTTTCTAAACTATTCCATCACCATTATCTTCAGCTCACTGTCCCCTAGGCTTCCCGTCAAAACTTTTGAGTTGCTGTTGTCATTTTGATCTCGAATAGGTAATTCTTTTTTTTCTTGTACCTTAGATGAAGCTTTGCATAGCAAATAGTTTCTCATTAAACAGTACACATATTGCCCTACGACAATGGTTAACAACCCCATGACATGTCGACACTGTCCCTTCTCAACGTTGGGTTCCCTATCACCAGCTTTTCTGTCCCCGCCTGCCTTCTAGTCCTTGTCCCTGGACTGCTGTGCCTCATTAGTCCCATATTGTTTTATAGGGCTGTCCAATCCCCTGCTGAATGGTGAACCTTGGGAGTAACTTCACAGCTGAGCTAAAAGAGTGTCTGGGGGCCATACTTGCGGGATTTCTCCAGTCTCTGTCAGGTCAGTAAATCTGGTCTTTTATTTTGTGTTAGAATTTTGGTCTACGTCCTTCTCCAGCTCTGTCCAGGACCCTCTACTGTGATCCCGGTCAGAGCAGTCAGTGGTGGCAGCTGGGCACCATCTAGCTGTACTGGACTCAGTCTGGTGGAGGCGGTGGTAATTGTGGGCCTTCAGTCCTTTGGACTCATCTTTTCCTTGTATCTTATTCTCTTCATTTTCCCTTGCTCCCGAAGGGGTGAGACGAGTGGACTATCTTAGATGGCTGCTCACAGGCTTTTAAGACCCCAGACGCTACTCACCAAGGTAGAATGTAGAACATTGTCTTTATAAACTGTGTTATGCCAATTGAGCTAGACGTTCCCCAAAACCATGGTCTCCACAGCCCTTGGCCCAGCAATTCATTCCCTCAGGGAGTTTGGAAGTATCTGTGGTGCTTCCATGAACTTTCCTTGTACAGGTTGTGCTGGCTTCCCCAGTAATTTGTACTGTCTTACCGTTCACCAAAGTCACCACTTATCTATTTAGTTCCCCCACATTCCTTCCATCCCTCATAACCAATAAAAATTGTTTCTTTTGGGGTGTAAACTTTTACATGAGTTATACAGTAGAGGTCTCATACAATGTTTGTTCCTTCATGATTGACTAACTTCACTCAGCACAACGTCCTCCCGTTTTGTTCCTTTTACTCTCCTGTTCTGAGTTCCTTTTGTCTGTGGATTTTTTTTTTTCATTTCTTTTGTTCTTGTAGGCTTTGTTTTTACTGAGTCTTTGTTTTTCTTCTTTATTTTCATGAGTAGGTTTGTTAACTTTCTTTTTGGTTACCTTGAAATTTACCCTTATCTTCCTAGATTCAAACCAGTCTGTTATTACTCAATATCACTTGACTTCTTCTCTATTAGAGAGTTCTATATCTACACTGTTTATTCCCTCTTTTATTTTCTGATGCTGTTGTCATTTACATATTAACCTCTCTGGTTCCGTTTTGTACTTCTTTTGGTTTTGCATACTCCTTAAGAATTCATTTCCTAGGTTGGTATCCATCTAGTACAATCTTGTGTCCTATATTCAGCCCGTGGTCTGATATTGTTTGTTCTCAGATCGAAGGACTTCCTTTAATAAGCCTCATACGTTTGGTTTGGTTTTTACATAGTCCCTTAATTTGTATGTGAGAGGACCTAATTTCACCATCATATTTGAACGACAGTTTTGCAGGATATATTATTCTTGGCTGGCAATTTTTTTCTTTCAAGGTTTTATGTATGTCATCCCATTGCCTTCTTGCCTGCATGGTTTCTGCGGAATAATCTGAGCTTCGTCTTATTGTTTCTCCTCTGTATGTGACTTTTTGTTTGTCTTGAGCTGCTCTCAGGATTCTTTGTCTGTCTTTGGTTTTAGGGAGTGTGATTATGATATGCCTTGGTGATTTTGTTTGGGGGTCTATCCTATAAGGGATTTGTTGAGCTTCTTGGATGGCCTGACGCTTTTCACCTTTCATGATATTGGGGAAGTTTTCTGTCAGCAATTCTTCAATGATCCTCTCTGTGTCTTCTGTTTTCTCCCCCTGTTCTGGAACTCCGATCACTCATAGATTTTTGCTTTTGATTGTATCCAACATAATGCCCAGGGTCTCTTCATTTTCCTTCGTTCTTTTTTGTGAGTTTTCCTCAAACAGAGTTGTATCCAAGTGTTTGTCTTCAATTCCGCTGATCCTGTCTTCCACCGTTTCAAATCTGCTCCTCAGCCCTTCTCTGACAATGTCCATTTCTAAAGTCTTGTTTATCTTTTGGATTTCTAATTGTTGTTTTTGTATAGTTTCTAGTTATGAATTTAGTTTGACATTTTGTTCCTGCATTATTTTCCTGAATTATTCCATATTTTGGTCTGTATTTTCCATGAATTTGTCTATTTTTTCCTGATTTTTGTCTGCTTTTTGCTTCAACTCTTGCATAATTCCGAGTATTAAAGATTTGAATTCCCTATTAGGTAGTTCTAGTGCCTTTTCTTCTACTGTAAAGTCATCTGGTGTTTTATTTTGGATGCCTACTGGAAACATCCTGTCCTGTTTCTGTAAATGATTTGATATTGTCTGCTGTCTTCAGGGCATGCAGTAGTTATTGTTCTCATTTATTGATTGTAGATTTGTTTGTTTTGTCCTTTTTTTTTAATTTGACTCTGTCTTAGCAGGCAGGCTGTGTGTTCTTTGTTGTTTGCTTGTCTGTGGACACGATACTTTTCGCCTCCTCCAACTGGCAGGGTCAGTCCCTCAGGTGTCATACAGCAAGGCAGGTCTAGCTGAAGAGGATTTGCTGGAATGGGTTGTTTTTGACATTTACTACAGCCACAAGGGCATGTCGGTAATCAGTGCAGCATAGTTTCCGGTAGGCCATGCCTGTGCTGCTTGGTGGTGTGATGTTAAGTGCACCCTGAAGGTAGGCAGGATGGGGGGTGAGATTGTGATGTGTGAAGCTAAGATGGGTATGGGAGAGAGGAGAAAGGAACAGGAGCCAAAAACATACAAACAAACAAAAAATAGTGCTAGGGGAGCTTGCCGTTGGAGTGGAGAGATAAGAGACTATGAAAAGGAAAAAAAATAAAAAGGGTTAGAAGAAGAAAAAAGAGAAGAAAAAGTTGAAAAAATAAAATTAGAAAGAAAAAAGAACAGCAAACCTTCCAGGGATCCCACCAGTGCAGCCAGGAGGTCTGGGGAAGTTGTTCCTGGGTGTTGAAGTACAGCCTGGATGCAGAGAGGTGTTCAGTGCCAGGTATCCAGGGGACAGGAAAAGAAGGAATGTATAGAGAGATGAGAAAGTGAGTAATAAAGAAAGGCAAAAAGCGAAAAAGAGGGAAAAGAAAGTGAATAAAAAAAAAAATACAGAATAAGAAAACTCCCCCCCAAAAAGAGAAACATCAAAACCATGAAAAAAGAAATGCTCTCAGGGATCCCTCTGCATGTCTTCGCAGTCTGAGGGGGTAGGTCCCAAGCCACACAGCACTGCCCGGCCAGAATGGGCTCCCAACTCAAGAAAAGAAAAAGAAGAGAAATGTACAAAAAAAGCCCCAGGATCCCTCCATCATGGTCGCACGAACCGGGAAGCACTTCCACACTCGAACGGAGCTCCACAGCCCCTCAGGGAGAAGAATAGATGAGGCACGGAGACAGGTATTTGAGCAAAAGGAGTGGGAGGTGGTGAGAGTTAAGGAAGAAATTAAAAGAAGTGGAAAAAAGCAACACCAGCAGCCAAGGAATGGCACTCAGGGAGTCAGCCAGTGCGGGTGGGTGGAATCCAAGCAACTGGTAATGCTTCCTAGCCAAGAGACTGTGGCTGCAGGAAGCAGAGGAGGCCAAGTGGGGGTGAAGAAAGGTGGGGTGTGGGAAAATGTATATCGCCAGTTACTGGTTGCTGTGTCTCTTTTTGAAGCTACATGAAGCTGCTTTCTCATACCTGCTGCTTGCTGGTCTTTGATAGGAGTCCAGGATGGCAGATCCCTGTTGCCTTAGCTGATAGGGGACGTGTACATGTATGTCTCCTCGTTCTCTGTTCTCTGTCAGTTTCTTACTCCATTTGGTGCTTGACTGAATTCTTTATCTCTTCATTTGATGTTTAGGGTTTCAGGCTTAGTTTTTCGGATCTTTGCTGTGGAGGGACGGCATGGTAGTTCTGCCTAGAGTGCCATGTTGCTGGAAGTCCCTCATCTCATTTCTTATTTGGGTTATCTGCTTTGTATCTGTTGTTATTTTGTCAGTTTGACCAATGGTGTATCAATTTTTGCTGATGTTTTCAAAGAACTAGGATTTGACCTTGTTCATTCTTTCTATTGTTTTTCTGCTATTTCATTTATTTCTGCCCTAATCTTTATGATTTCCTTTCTTCTGCTGCCTGAGGACATCTTTTCCTGTTCTCTTTCTATTTGTTCAAGTTTTACGCCTTGTGTTTTGGTTTAGGGCTCTTCTTCTTTTTGGATGTGTGCATTTATGGCTATAAATTGATCTCTGAGCACTCTCTTTGTTTTGTCTGAAAGGTTTTGGTCTGACATGTCTTCATTCTCATTTGATTCTAGGAATTTTTTTTTTCCCTCTTTGATTTATTCTATTACCCATGAGTTTTTAAGCAAGGTATTATTTAATTTCCATGCATTTGATTTTCTTTTTCCCATTCTCTTCCTGTTATTGATTTCTGCTTTTGAGGCATAGTGATCACAGAGAATCCTTTGTATTATTTCAGTGCTTTTGATTTTATTGAGGGTTGCTCTGTGGCCTGAAATGTGCTCTATTCTTGAGAATGTTCCATGGGCATTGTGAAAGAATGTATACTTTGCTGCTGTTGTGTGGAGTGCTCCATATATGTCTCTGGGGTCAGGTTTTGTTGACTGTGGCCTTTAGATATTCTGTACATTTACTGAGCTTCTTTCTAGATGTCCTGTACTATTCTGAGAGTGGTTTGTTGAAGTCTCCTACTATTAATGTGAACTATCTATTTGTCATTTCTGTGCTGTTAAAGTTTCTTTTATGTATTTGAGAGCCCTGTCATTGTGGGTGGAGATAGTTATTAGGGTTATGTATTTTTGTTGGATTGTCCCTTTTATCATTATATAATGTCCTTTCTTTGTCTTTTATGGCTGATTTTGCCTTAAAATCTCCTTTCTCTGAAATTAGTATTGCCATTCCTACTCTTTTTTTGTCAGTTTGCTTGATAGATTTTTCCATCCTTTGACTTTTAATATATTTATGTCTTTGTGTCAAAGGTTTATCTCTTGTAGACACCATGTTGATGGGTCTTTTTTTTTTTTAATCCATTCTGCCACTCTATGTCCTTACAACTGTGTTTAACCAATTTACCTTCAGTATGATTATCAACAGGTGTGTGTTTATTTCTGTCATAATGTGCTTTTTTTGTGGTGCTGACATTTTCTTTGTTCCTCTTACATTCGTGTGCTGAGTTCCTGTTTTTATGGATTTTCTTTTCCTTCATTATTGCAAAGTTTGTGTTCACTCAGTCTTTGTTTTCTTTCTTTTTATTTTTGAGGAGTAGCTTTTTTGTTTGTGGTTACCTTGAAATTTACCTTTATCCTCCTAAGTTTGAGTCAGTCTTTTGTTATTTTATATCACCTGGACTTTTCCTTCATTTCAATGTTCTATACCTACACTGTTTATTGCCCCCCCCCCTTTTTTTTTTGTTTTTGATAATGTCATCATTAACAGATTCTCTTTTTTCCTGTTTTAAGTCTCTTAGCTCTGTTTTATTATTGAGAGTTCTTTACCTAGGTTAGGATCTGACTAATTCTGTCCCAATCCCTAGACTCCGGTTGTTGTCTGATGTTGTTGGTTTTCTAAGTGAAGGACTCCCTTTACTATTTCTTGTAAACTTGGTTTGGTTTTTATGAATTCCCTTAATTTCTTTTTACCTGGAAATGTCCTAAATTTGCCATCATAGTTGAGAGAGAGTTTAACAGGATATTTTCTTTTTTTGGTTGGTAGTTTTTTTCTTTCAAAATTTTTAATATATCCTCACATTGCTGTCTTGCTTATATAGTTTCTGGCAAGGAATCAGAGCTTAATCTTTTTTATTTCCCCTCTGAGACATCTCAGTTTCTCATGCTGCTCTAACGAGTCTTTGTTTGTCTCTGGTTTTGACAAGCATGATTACGACATGTCTTGGTGATCTTCTTTTGGAGTCTGTCCTCTATGGGATTCGTGGAGCTTCTTGGATGATCAGCTTTTCAACTCTGATGATATTAAGGAAATTTTCTGCCAGGAAATTTTCATCGATCTTCTCTGTGTTTTCCACGTATTCTGGAACTCCGATCGTAGGCAAATTTTTGGTCTTGATTGTTTCCTACACAATTCTTAGGTTTTCTTCTGTCTTTTCTCTGATTTTTCCTCAAACAAAGTGACGTCCATGGATTTGTCTTCAAGTTCACTGATCTTGTCTTCCGTAGTTTCAAATGTGCTCCTATAACTTTTATTGAGTTTTCCATTTCTGAAATTTTGTTGTTTATCTTTTGTACTTCTACTTGCTGGTTCTGTATGACTTCTAAGTGTTTTGTTATTTTTTTATTTTGACCTCTTGCCTTTGTATTATTTACCTAAATTCTATTGCTTTGTTTGTGTTTTCCCTGACTTGTGCTATGTTTTTGTTGGTTTGGTGGTTTTCCTTGATCTCTTTCCTAAGCACATATAAAACCCTAATTATTTGTCTTTTGAATTCTATATCAGGCATTTCCTCTGCCTTTTCTTCTACCTTAATGTTATCTGATTCTGTGTTTTGTTCCTTGTTGGAGCCATCTTGTCTTCCTTATTTCATGTTTTGATATTGTGTGCTGTTTTTGAGACATTAAGGTACTATTTGATTTATTTACTGATTGAATCTTTGTTTCATCCTGCTTTTTTTTCTTTTGTTTTGATATGTCAGTGTGGGCATGGCTGGAGTGATTTATTGCTTCCTCATCTTTGGGCATGATAGCTCTCTCCCCCTTGTTTGGGTAGGCAGGGCACCTGCAGTCAGGTCTAGCCAGCTTTACTGCATACTGGCTTGGCAGGGTGGTTGGGGGTGGATTCTGCAGGTGCTGTGTGCCTCCTGATGTTTGTCCCACAATGTGTGAACATTCAAAGCACTTTGTTAGATGGACAGGTGTGTCAGATGGGCTATGAGTTCACTTCCTACCATTTAGCAACTGGTCGAGTGATAGGAGTTGAGGGGTGCTCCGGGCCTATTTCAATGGCAGGTATATGTGTTTTGGGGATGCTCTAGGTGTAGTGATGTGGAGGAGCCCAGCACGAATTGTGGGGGAGGTGTTACAAGGGGCTAGGTGGGAGGGAGAAAGGATAGAAAAGAGAAAGACAAAAATGTGCAGTGGCAGCCTGTGAGTGCGGTGGGGCCATCCCAGAGGCCAGCAATAGGATGTTGTATGCAGCTAAATGCGAGGGAGAAAGAAAAAAAAGGAAAAGAATGTAAAACATAAAATAAATGGCTGCATGGTCAAGGCCTGTGTGTAGGAGTGGGGCGGATCCAGGGCATCAGCTGGCCAGTACTTTGGTGACACTCTGTCTGTGGCTGTTCAGCATGGGCCACTGGGAAGTGGGAGAGGTGGTGTACACAGCTAGATGGAAGGGAGAAAGAAAAGGAAGAAATGAAACAGGAGAAAAAGAACAAAAACGGTGGAAGGGTGAAGACTGGTTGGTGGTGTGGAGTGGACCTAGAGTGGCACTTGGTTGTTGGCTCTCTAGGTATGGGGTGCAGCGAGCGTCAGTGGGATGGAGTGGAGTTGGTGTTTGGGGTTAGGTGGGAGGGAGAAAGAAAAGGAAGAAAGGGAAAACAAAGCAGCAGTGCAGAGGAGGCCTGTGCATTGGGGCTGGGTGGAACCAAGGCAGCTGTGAGCTGGTGGCTTTCTATCTGTGGTGGCTCAGCAGAGGCTGGCAGGAATAGTGGGAGGTGGTATGCAGGCCTACATGTGAGGAAGAAAGAAAAGAAAAAAAAGACAGTTCCGCAGGAGCTGGCACATGGTGGTGTGGCAGACTCAGGTGGTGGCTGTCTGGTTCCCCCGATGAGTCCGCATGGATCATTTGGTGGGAAAAAGTGTTGGGGATGTATGGACTAGGTGGCTGAGAGAAAGAAAAGGAAGAAAAAGGAAAAAAAAAGTTACACTGTGGGAGATAAAGGGGTGGGCCTGAGAAGGCTTGTAATGTGGACCCTGAAGGTGGGGGCTCATGCGGTAGGGGGTTCTTGCTTCAACTCACTAGAAGGGTGAGGAGTAAGGAAATGTGTTTTTCTGGTTACCGGTTGCTTTGTCTTCTGTTGGGATGTCTGCAAATCTGCCATCTGATACTCCTGATCTGAAGTCATTGCTAGCTGTGTTGCAAAATTGTGATGCTGTGCTGTGTTGATTGGTAGGTGATCTCCACTCTGTATCTCTCCTCGTTGTCTGTTTTCCCTCAGTTTCTTCTTTCATTTGGAACTTGACCTAGTTCTTTATCCGTTCATTTGATGCTTATGTTCTAGGAATGACAATTGTATCTGTTTATGTAGTTTTTCAGATCTTTGCTGCAGAGGGAGAGCACACTGCATCTGTCTAGGGCACCATGTTGGCCTACATGCAAGTTTTTTAAATTTTCAAGGAAAAGAACATCCCAGTTTTATACAAATGCTTCCACACAATATAAAGAGTGGGAATATGCCCAACAACATCCACTCACAAACACACTCACAGAGAAACACACACGTATTCTCTTACATACATACACAAAGATGCACACACACACATACAGTCACACACATTTACAACACTCACACACACCCACTTACAAACATACAGTCAAATAAACACACAGTTACTCACACACATACATGTGCACATTGACACACAGAAAGAAACACACTCATTACACACAATCTTTATCACTGACTGTTCCCTACACATACAGTTACTCACTGACGTTTTATTATGAAAAATGTTAAACACAGAGAAAACTTGGAAGTATTGTTCAGAAAGCAACACACACCCACCATCTAGACTTTAGAATTGGTGACATTTTGTACTATAGCCTTTGTCACTTTCCTGTCCACTAGGACTTGAGTTTATGGTGCATCAAAGCCAGCTGCACATCAGCACAATCACGGAACATGTGTGCTATGTACTGTGGTTGTTTTCACACCGATTTTGCACTCTATTTCTTTCTCTCTCACACTTACATGTCCCATAGTTAAGAACAGTATATGTCCCTTTTCTTTTCCTCTTCTCCCACCCACCCCTGTTCCAGTTTGAGTCGCATCCTGGGTTCCCTATGAATTCAGTCAGACAAGCAATTCAGAAAGTCGTTCTACCTTCCTTTGGGAGGAATCCTTGGAACCTCCATCAGGCACTCATCCTGTGTCCATGCAAAGTGCCTGGCATCTCTGGGCTTTCCTTTGACATGATGAGTTCTGTGGGTGGGTAGTGTTGTTGGAAGTCAGACTAGGGCCAATGACATGTGTCAGGCACCACTTGAGCTTCTTTCTGCTGATGAGAGAGATGGAAGGAAAGACACACCCATCAGCAAAGAGGGATGCTCGCTTGGTGTTGCACTCAGAACAGGCAAGCCTCATTCTTGTGGTCTCCATTTTACCTGCAGATCTTTGGGAACCAGTAGCTCCTGAGAGGTTGTGTGTGACAGAGGAACAGTGGGGATATAGGTCACTGTATGGGGCTGAGACAGAAGGTCACTCAGTTCATTCTGAACAGAAAGAAACCCCAGAGCTTTGGGAGGGGAGCAGTAGCTGTGGGAAGTCAAGAGGGAGAGGACAGGGCTGTATGGGGTGGTACAGGGAGTGGGGCACCACCCTAGGAGGTGCAGAGCAGCCTCAACTGTGGGAACACAAAGGTATTACGATCTTATTGTGAGCCGAAAGCTCAGAAGAAGAGGGATAGCTCCTTCCTCTTTGTCTTCAGTTATAGAGGAGGCCAGTGCCAGGCTGATAAATCACTGGGAAGTGGCCACCTGTCCAACACCGTAGATGTGTCTGTGCAAGGAGGAGAGGTTTGGTTGGATGGCACGCAGTCGGCATGTTGCATTCATCTGAGATTGCCTCGTCCGCGGGGATAACCTGGAGTCACAGCAGTGCACCTGCCCCTAGCTTGAAGTTCTCCCCTGAGGAGCAGTAGGACTTTGAACCCAGGATAAGGGAGAGGTCAATGCTCATCTTCCCTAAGCCCTAGGAGGACCTGTGGATGTTGGGCTGGAAACCCCACAGCGAGCCTCCTCCTGGGTGCCTCATGGCAGCTGGTCATGCAGGACATGGTATACCCTGTAGACCATCTGCTCCTCCTCCAGCTGGCTATGAAGCTGTGGAGCTTCCAGCTCCTCAGGAGGAGACTCTGAAACTTCTGGGAGGATACATTCCATGTGGAGTGAGTTTGTAGGGGCCTGGGGCTATCCCTGGTCAGGTCCTGGTGGGATCTCAATGTAGGAGAAGGCCAAAGCTCCTGCTGAGCAAAGAAGATGACACAGCATGAGGCTGTAAGATTACACAAGTGACACACTTATCCTGACAGGCCACCACAGCCTCTGGATGTGTGATGAAGGCCAGCATGTGGCTCTTGGTGCACTTTTATCAACGTGGAACATCACACATGCTCGTATATACATACATACACTCAGATGTATTCTCACACACATACTGACATGTGCTCACACACTCACACACACATGCACATGCATGCACACACAAAATCTCACAATCACATACCTATACACACTCACATTCCTACTCACACATGCACACAATCTCAAACTCACCACATCCTCCAACCCTCACACTTGCACTCATGCACACCCACACACTCACAACTCTCACACAAGCTCCTACATACACATGCACACTCAGATGTAGTCACACACACACTGACGTACTCACACACACATATATGCACACAGATGCACATGCATGTGCATACTCAAACACCTGCCTCATCAACAGAAAGAAGTCCAAATGGTGCCTGTCGACTGTCAGCGGCCCTAGTCTGCCTTCCAACAACACCATCCAACCAGAGAACTCATCAAGGCCAAAGGTAAGCCCAGAGAGGTTTGAGAAATGTACTCAAGGTTAAAGTTATAGAAGCTCCATCTGGCCTAGAACCCAGGTTGTCTGATATCCAAGTCCAAACTCAGTTAATGGTGCAAATCAATTTCTATTCACTCTGCAGAGTGGGGCGGCTCTGGAGTCACCCAGAAATGTGGGCCCAACCCCTGATCTGTCTCTTCTGCAGGTTTTCTCCTCCATCTACCTTTGATCCAGGTGCTTCTCACACGCATACTCACTGCTCCATCATTTGTCGGGGGAACCTGGTGAGACCAGACTCAGATTCTGGACAGAGCCTGTGACTAAGACAGGGTCCAAGGCTGGGTCTGGGGGGCAAACCAGCCATTGCCATTGGTTTTTAGTGATTCTGACGACTGAGATGATGGGCCAGCATCTGAGGGTCCCTAGTCAGGATGGGTCTCCCCTTCATGGAGTTGTCAAGGATCAGCTGGAGCTTCAGTGTGCCCTTCCATGTTCCTGCTGCTAGAGAGGGCTCATCAGGCCTGCGGCTGAAGAGGGTGGTGAGGTCTAGTCTAGCAGACCCCTTGCCACAGAAATCACTCAGAAGGGAGCCTCTGAGGGGACACTTAGCCCTATGGCAGTCACATCTGCTGTCCTTTTCTGAGGTTCCCATACTCACCTGATTGTGTGTCTGTCTTACCAAAGGTCTTATCAGGGTTAGGGGCTTGCCCTGGGCACCTCTTCCTAGACTCCATGAGGGAGCCACTAGGTCCCACCCACACAGCCTGTGTTGCATGTTATCAGCTTGACTACTACCCTGCCTCATTCTCTGCTTTCTTCCTCCATCCACCTTTGACCCTGTGTGCTTCTCACACTCACTCACTGCTCCATCATTTTACCATTGGTCACACACACACACACACACAGAAACAAACACACTCACACTCACACAAAAACACATGTGACTTCCACAGTCACACAAAAACACTCACATACCTGCACTTCACATACACACACATTCACACACCCAAACATGCACACTCAAAAAAACATACATGCACTCACACACATGCTTATAAACACAAACATCTTTCTCTCCATCTGTGTCCCACACACTTTATAACTCCCCTGGTATTTTTTAATAAAATATTTCAAACATACAGAAATGTAAAAGGATTGTACAGAAAGAGCCCGCACCTACAACACCCAGGTTCTAGAATTGCTGACAGTTTCCCCTGCAGCCTTAGTCACATAACTGCCATCATGACTTGATGCTGTGGTGTATCTAAGCCAGCGGCAGACATCTGCACAGTCACGGAAGCATGCGTGTCATGAGCCAGGATAAGTTTTAACCCCCTTTTTACACGCCATCTGTTTCTGTCTCACATACATGACCCACAGTTAAGAGCGGTTTCTGCCCCTCACTTTACTTTTCCTCTACTCTCCACCCACCTCTGTCCCGACTGGAGTAGCATCTTTGAGTTCTCTGTAAGTACGTTCAGATAAGCAATTCAGATGTTGTTCTCCCTCCACTGTGGCCTTGTACCCTCCATGTGGCACTCACCCTGAGTGCATACAGAAGGCCTGGCAGCTGTGGGCTTCCCTTTGGCCTTGATGAGTTCTCTCAGTGCATGGTGTAGCTGGAGCACAGATTAGGGCCACTGACAGGCGGCAGGGACTCCTTGGGCTTCTTCTTTCTGCTTGATGGGACAGGAAGGAAGAAAGGCACATCTGTCAGCAAAGAAGAACCTTCACTTGGGGGAAGGTTATTGGACCAGCCTCATTCTTGTGGTCTCCTTTTACCTGCAGTACCTTAAAAACCAGCTGCTCCTGGGAGTTTCTGTGAAACAGAGGAAGAGTGAATATAGAGTTCACAGTATGGGGAAGACACAAAGGTCAAGGGTGACTCAGTTCATGTTGAACTGGAGAACATTCCACAGCCTCAGGCAGGTGAGCAGCAGCTCATGGATTGTCTCAGGAGGAGAGGACAGGGCTGTGCTGTGTGGGGTGGGGAGTGAGGTGTCTCTCACTGTAGAGGCAGGCACCCTCAGCTGTGAGAACACAGAAGTCATCATGATCTCATAGGAGTTCAAAGAGGAACAACTGTTCCTTCTTTTCTATCTCAGTTCTTCATTTTTAAAGGGGGGATGATGGTGCCAGGCTAGAAATCCTCACCACTATCTTGGTGTGTCCACCACCCTCCCCTCGGTCTTGGACCTAGCACCATGGATATGTCTGTGCAGGGAGAAGGGGCTGGGACAGCCAAAGCAGCTGAGAGCTCTTTGCAGCTGCTGCTGTCTTCACACATTTTGCAGATCCCCTTCTTCTGAGATCTCAGAAGCATTGTCCATGGGGATAACCTTGAGTCGAAGCATTCTGCTGGCCCTTGGCTGGAGAGCCTCCCCTGAGGGGTTGCTGGGCTCCGGAATGAGGACAGGGCAGAGGTCAGTGCTTGTCTGCCTCTGAGCCACCAAGGGGCCTGCAACAACTAGTGTGGACAGTGTGGCACTGCCCAGAGCCTTCTCCTCAGTGCCTTCTGGAAGCTTGTCATGTGGGAGGGGGTCCACCTTGTGGATGACTAGCTCCTTTTCCAGCTGACTGCTGGCACTGATGGTAGTGGGAATGGAACTGCAGGCCATCTGGCTCCTCTGGGGGAGACTCTGAAGGTTCTTGGAGGACACGCTGCAGACGCCTGAGTGGGTTGAGTACAAGGGCATGAGGCTTGTGTGGCACTGGTTTCTGCGTGGTATCTTGATGGAGGAGAAGACATCCAAGTTGAAGGACCCAGACAGCTTGGACGACCCCACTCCTGCAAAGCAAAGGAAATATCAGTATGAGAGGCTTCAAGGAAGATGGGAGAAGTGGGATGCCAATCCTAAGATACCGCTGAAGACCAGACCTAGGTCCATAGGCCTGAAGTCCGCTGGCGCATGATGAAGACTATTAAGTGGGTCTTGGTGTCATTTTATCATTACGTAATGAGGATAGTTTCCTTCCTTGTACCTGGACAGATGGGGGCTAGTGTCCTGGAACAGCTCCCAAGTTAGACCGAGACACCTACTCTCAGCCGGGTCCTAGCAGGTAGTCCTCGAACTGAGCAATGCCTCCCTTACTACACTCAGGCCCCTGTGTACAGGTTTCTCTCCCAACCATCCTCACTTGGAGGTCACTTTCCTTCCTTCTATCCCCACTCCTGTGACCATATCCTCTTTACCTGACCACCACCCGGGGTATCACATCCCCTCCTCTCTATTGCTACTCGAGGGGGTCATTTTCCTACACACACCTGGGTGGGCCACATACCATCTTCTCCACCCAGATCTGGGAGATCACAGATGAAGTTTAAACAGATGGTGACAAAATTATTGTGTTTTTGTGGACTTGCTTCGTTTGCTCCATGTGAGGATCTGTTACTGACTCGTCCTCATCAATGTATTGAGCTGTAGTTCCCTCCTCTCACTTGGGGTCATCTTTCATTATATGAATGCACCACAGTTTGTTTTTCCAGTCTCCTGTGATGGACATTTTAACTGTTCCCAGTTTGGGGCCATCATGCACAATGCTATGACAGATATTCTTGTTCATTTTCTAACATTTCTTCCTGATATGTAAAAATGCCCTTTTCATCCTTTTCCTCGTTCTTAAAGGCTACATTAGCAAGGCATAGAATTCTATAGTGACTTCCCGCTGGCACATTAAAAGTATGATTATACTCTATTCTGGCTTCCATTAGCATGAAGTTTACTGATCAATAACTCTTTAGAAGGAAATCTGACATTTAAAACCTAATATTAAAAAAAAAATTCTCCGGTGTTGAGCAGTTTAATTATAATGTGTCCAGAATTTTATTTCTCTTCTGGGATTCACTGGAATGTTTTATTTACCAGTGGTGCCTTTCAAATCTACTGATAAATCTCAGCTGACATGACTTCAAATATTGTCTTTTCCCAGTTCTGTCTTTTTTCTTTCTGAGACATGATTAAATTTATCATAGATATGAATATCTATTCCCAATCACATTCATTTACATTTTACATTTCTTTCTTTCTCTCTACTTGGTTAACTAATATTTTTCAGATAGAATTTCCAGTTTTCTTCACTTTTCAGCTCTATCTAATATGTTTTAAATCTGTTTAGAGTTTTTTTTTTTTTAATTTAAGTCATATTTTTCATTATTGTAAATTTTTTTTTATCGAATGTCCTTGGTATTTTTTTTTATTAAATTTTCTGTTCCTTCAGGTGTTTTCAAGTTTGTCTTCAATGTAGTTAAATGAAATAATCATTGTTATTCCATGTTCTGTTCTTTTAAATCAAATATCTGAAATCTCTGTGTGTCTGTTTTGCTAAAGTGGGTTATTTTCATAGGTAGTTAACCATTTTTTATCGGGAGCTTTTCATTTTCTTTGTAGCCTTACTGCTTTCACTACCTCCCTGTTGAGCACAGAGAGAGCAGGGGAGCAAATGTGGCATTCCTTGCCTTCAAGATGTTCCACTGAGCTCCACCTGCAACTTCTCAAGTTTCTCCTTCATAAACTGAGCCATTCCTCTGCAGCGTCAGTGTGCTCCTACTGTGCTCCCAAGGTTTTCTTTCTGCTGCCTCTTGTGCAGTGTTTTACAGTCTTTCCCATTCTCACACACCTCCCCATCATGGGAACTGACTTGTCTCAGCTATATTTCTTTCACTAAAGGATTTCACTTCCCGTTTCCTGGTGGTCCTGTGTTGTGTGTGTCTAACACAGTTTTCCTGGGGATCATTTAGCCAGGCCTGCTCCTCCTCTGAGCTTCCACGTGATAACTCCCTGCCCAGTTCTACAGCATTTGCACAGATATACCTCAAGCTCCTGCCCTGCACGCTCATCCTCCAAGTGCTGGTCAGATCTTCTCAGATACTCAACCTGGAATGTTGGGAGGGCCCCTGACCTGCTCCAGGCTCTGAGACATCTGACCTGCTGGGTGAGCTGCCTAGGGCACAGGAAACCAGACCTTACAACTGACTTGATTTTCTGCATTGCCTACAGGCCTTTTCATATGGTGATGATGTTTCTCAGGATAAAGTGTCCCCTGTTTTGTTCTGGTACAGCTGGGGTTTGGGTGGTGCCTGCTTACAAAGACTAGGAGAAGGTGCTGAGAGAGGGTGGGTGGGGTGAGGGAGATCACTTTGACTCAGAAAGCAAACAGTGTAGGGAGAGGGCGGAAGTTCCTTTTTTCTGGTCTAATTGTGTCTCACATTCCCCATCTGGGAGCAAGTTGTAGGAGAGGGTGAAGAACATGTTCTCTTGTCTTCAGGTTGACAGGCCCAGTCTATCTCCATGGCAGCGCATGGCTGGATGGTTTGCCAACTGATAATGTGTGTGTGTGCTTTTGTGTGTGTGTATATGTGGATGCTTGTGAGATCAAATCCCTTTGGCCTTATGATGAGTGAACTCGTCCTTGTGTTTGGGAGTAAGTGAGCATTAGTAAGTTTTCCCTGCATCCTACACATCTTCTTCCTTGTTTTAGCAGACAGCTTGGAGAAGTAGTGTCATGGCCTTATAACTCAAAGCCATCTGACTGCAGGAATTTGTCATTTTTTAAAGTTACCAGATCAGCAGGAACAGGGAAAAAGAATTCTTAACACAGACTTGAAGAGGAGAATAAAAATGAGCAGTCTACAGTCTAAAAACATCCATTGTGTAGAAAACAATGAAAATAAATCATTATTTTCTACAAACACTACTTTTGGCAATGGACACAGAGTCACGGCATTTGAAGCTTGCCATTGGCATCAAGAGACAAAAACGTGACCATTGTCCTTGCCTCTGACTTCCTGTTGGTGATTTTTCTCTTTTTAGACAATATGTTACTATTCGGGAACGTGTCTTGGGTAGATCTCAAAGTTTCTCACCTGTGGCCAAGCCTCCATTGTCTACCCCTTTTCCTTCCACAGGATTTCTTGCTCCTTGGCACTGACCCATCGTCTTCTACAGAAAGAAAAGGAAGACAGTATACAGTGAGCTCATGTTGTGCTGTCCAAGGGGCCATACACTGCAACACCAGAGCATTTTAGAGACAAATAGCTCTGCTCTCCCTTTGATCAGCTCTGGGGCATGGGCCTCACTGTCCCTCTATGAGTTCCAGAATACACGCATCAAGTAGGGGTAGTAACATGATTGCATTGGTCACAATGTATTGGTTTTTGTTCTTTCTACGCATCAGAATGGAGACATGCTATGCTTTTCCTAATGAGTAGAGAGTCTCATGGTAGAAATGGATACCTTTTTGTGTTTGAGTTTCTGACTCAAAAAGGGCAGACTGTGGGCCACACGCAGGTTGTCATGCTTGGTGCCTTGTCCACACAATCCTGCTTGCTGGTGGTGAGTTCTGGCCCCTTGGGAACCCCATGGGTTTCTACACCCACCTCTCATCTACAAGGTGTCATTGTTCCTTGTCTTCAGATTAACCTGGCTCATCCAAATGGTGACTGTATTGCCCCAAATATACCAGCTAGCAGACAGCATGATTGACCACAGTTCCTGCATAGATTTGATAAGATGTTCTCATTTTAACTTGCAGTGCTGATTGGCAGGAACCTGAGACTAGAACTTGCAAAGCTTTTCCTTGAAAGTTTGGAATCACCTGTAAGTGGAAAAGTTACAAGGAGACATCTAAACTAAAACAGCAGATGTATCATATGCTATAGTGTCCGTTCCCTGATCCGATACTTAAAGAGTATTTTCAGGGTGTAAAGTGATAAACAAATGAGTAAAGCTATTATATCTTCATAGTAAAGTAAGAAGGGGAAACCTTGTTGTTTCAGAAATTACAAGGACACCTTGAAGAGAGAAATGAAATGGGAGCCAAAGGCAGTGAGGAGCACATGGTGAGAAGAGGGAGCTGTAGGAGATGGGAGGGACCCCAGGAATGACCATGAGGGAGGGAGTGGTGCTGAGGGGGACAGGTAAGTGAAAGGGAACTGAAGTGGTAACAGGTGGGGATGTAGGTTTGTGGGAAAGGACATATAGATGACATGGGGGAAAGCTACGTTTAAGTCTGTGCATCAAAGTCTGAATTTCTGGAAGAAGTGACATCAATTACCTGGGGAGGTAACTCCTTTCCTTAAGTGAAAAAGCATCCTTCCACATTGGAAGGGTTAGAATTAAGTATAGAAACTTTTAAGAGGACCAACCCCATCATATTAATATTTTACATTTACACAGTTAAGTACATGTGGTGTTTTATGTTCTTGATTGCAGAAGAGAAACTGTCCTTCTGAGGGTGGGGTGGGCAGAGTGTAGGCCCTCAGGGTCTCTAAGGCACTGAGCATGGCCTTGTGACCAAACTGTGCCACCAAATAGGAGCAAAGAAGTCCCATCTGGGGGAATCCTGAGCAGGATAAACATGATGATCGATGACAAGTGGCTGGCAAAGGGGCTGCCAGGTTGTGAGTTCAGTGATGTCCCTGAGGTGGGCTGTGAAAAGGTGTCTGTGAGTTGGCTCCCTGGCACCTCGTAGAGTGTGCGCTGTTGCTTCAAATGTGGAGAAGGAGGTCTGACTGCATTTCCCTTCAATGTACCTTACAGCTCAGCAGAGCAGGGTAAGCTTGACCACACGTATCACTTGCTTTTTGAGGGCCATCTTTCCTGTCTCTCTGAGGACTGTGTCCTTAACCCTTACAGAGGTGAAGAGTCAGCCAAGTGGGGCATGGCTGCTTCTGTGGACTTGGCAAGAAATGGTGTCTTCATCCTGCTCGCGGGTTGGCTTTGGGCTCAGTTCCATTCATGGAAGTAAGGGGCTCTCCACACAGAGGCACCCCGGGTAGCAGGAGGCAGGAGGAAGAATCAGGCTGGCCATGGACTTAGGCTGTAACTCGTTCAGCTACACCGAGTGTCTCCAGCGAGCTTGGCTCGGGAAGACTCAGGAGGTAACACCGCTGGTCCGGGCATGTTCTCTGTGTACGTGGAGTCTTGTACCCCCTGACATGAGAGACTCTCATAGGAGGCTTTCCACTGAGGTCATAAAGTGGTGCTCAGGCCACACGGGTCACACACAGACCTGACTCACACACCCTGGCATGGACATGGCCAGCTGCCGTCAGGAGCACGCACATTTCTACATGGAAGGCCTGCCCACTGGAGCCTTTTTCACAACCCTTGTTGATGATGGAATGATTTCACTGAGAATAACGAGCCAACGATCCCCCGCTCAAGGAGTACCGGTTCCCACACTTTACACAGCAGTTCAGTTAACATTCACCATTGGGAAAACTCATTACTCACTTTTGAAAACCTTCTTTTCCTGCTCAAATCAATTTTAACTCGACCTCTAGGAACCCCCACGATGACTTATTGAACAAAGCTTTCTGTATAAATCAGGCGTCTTAGGAATAAGGACAACTACTGCTGGGATTTGCAGAGACAAGGACGGTGCTCTTTGCTGTGAGAGGCTTTGCCCAGTAAAGTCCCATCATTTTCAGATGCAGTTCTTTTCAATGCTGTAAACAATGAACAAAGTGTCCTTTCCATAATGTCCTGGATTCCATGATGATTCTGGGTGGGACCTCAACATGGCATGAACATCACTTTTCTGGCTCAGATGGGAAATGGTGGTAGGTTAAACATAGCTTAACTGTAGAATTCATCACCCAAACCAAGATACATTGAGAGTCAAGGGGACACTTAATGATCACACCAGGAGATCAGGTGTTGACTGCGATGGTTCCAGGCAAATGGGTACACAGGACTCCCTGGCTATAATGGCAGCAGGGAAAAACTATGGCCTCTGGCTCATGGCTCGGAGTAAGGGTAAGTTTTAGTGCCTGATTCTGTGTAGGGGCAAGGTGAGATCATGACAGACAGTCTCCATTGAATGTGTCTCCAAATCTTCAACAGAAGTGCCCTCAGGGAAAAGACATTACTTACAATGTCACCCTCTTTCCTATTTGTCATTGATTACAAGGAACTCTCTCTGTCTGATTCCCACGGGGACTGGGTTGAGCTGAAAGCCCTACTACGAGGAAGACGGAGTCACCTGTAACCTTCAGAAACCGGCAAAGTGAAAAAACCTCCTCAAAACAACAACCAGAGGCTCCCAGATACAGTTGTCTGGAATGGCTGCAGAGGAAGGTGCGCCCTAAAGGAGCGGCCCTCTTAGCTTGATTGTGTGAAGAGTAGACATGGAAACTACACACCAGACTCCACATGCACGCACACACATACTCTACACACTAGCACACACTCACATGCACTCCCACACTTACACACACACACTCACATGCAGTCACACCCAAACTCACACACACTGACATGACCTCACTAAAGCACACATCCTCTCTCTGATACACATATGCACAAAAACACCTAACACTCAAAATTACACTGACACATGCATGAGTACAAACACACACTCACTCTTACACACTCACAACCCTTCCACTCTCTCACATACCCTCACTTTCTCACACGAATATGCACACACAGACATATCCTCACACACACACTGAGTCCCATTCACACCAATCTATGCACATGCATGCACACTCACACACACTCAGACATGCACCCACATAATCGCCCATGTAGCAGTGCAAGCAAAGAGCCAGGTTAGGGGATTCCAGACATGTGATCACTCTGGGTAGTGTCCGCAGCCACAATAGACATCAATGGTGACACAGAGGCACATTCGGTACCTGTGCAAGTCCTTCCTCCATTTGGACCACTGGCTCTTTCTTAGGTGTTGAGTTATCCCTGCTCTTTTTCTGGTGTTGCTTTATGTACTCAAGTGTTGTTAATCCCTTAGCCACTAGGAAGAAGAGAGAAGGAAAAGGGTCAAGAGTCACCATCCCCCATCAGTGGGCACAAGTGGGCATGACTTCTCAGTGAGGTCAACACTCCCTGGACTGGCTCCCAGGCATCTGAGAGCATCGAAACCAGATTCCTAACTGAAACACTGTGGACCTGCTGAACTTCCAGGTGCATGGGGTGATGGGGTGAGTCCTTCAGCACCCCCCGTGACTACCTGGTCTCTGAGAGCATCTGCTTTTACCTGTGCTACCTGCTGGCCCAGCCCCAAACTCTCCAGCAGCAAGGTTCACTGTGGTCACTAGGTGCCTTGTTGCTTAACCTCTTTGAGGCTCTAGTTTAAACTCCCCACATTAGGGATTCAGCCTGCTCTGTTGATTTCATGGGACAATGAAGCCACACAGGGCTGGCAGTGGCAAGTGCCCCATGGTCTGGGAACATTGATGCAGTCCAGCCTCGTTACCTCACCTAGCAGCCAGTCTCGCTGGCATGTGGAAGTGGGTGGAATCTGTGCATCTGGCTGGGTGGGGAATTCTCTTCCCTGTTGCCTCAACAACAGCACTTTAAGTCAGTGTTTCCAGGGGAACATGATAAAAGAAGCCTGTCTAGGGTCACCTCTCACTGGGCCCCCAGGACCTCCCACAGGACAGCCTAGGAGGACCATTCAGAAACCTTCTGGGTGGTGCCACATGAGGACTGAGGAACAGCTCAGAGAAAGGCCTCACCGCCTGCATGGATAAGTTCAAAAGCCAAACAACCCCACTCCGAGGAGTTTGCTGAATGTGTCCACAATCTGCAAGTTTCCTCTGTGGCTCATTCAGTGTCTCACCTTCTCATCTGTACTTCCCTCTTTGTTTTGGAAAGGGACCGAGCCAAGCTCAGTGCATCTAGGACAGTTTGAGCAGCCCCCCAGGGACTCTGCAGGAAAAGGCTGCATTTGGGGACAGGAGCTGACTGCTGGCACTCTCAGCCCTAACTCATTTTCTAAAACAACAGTCTTCAGTCATGCGCCCCCAAGGTCAAGGGGCTGTGGACACAGCAGTTATTACGGCCACCTGCCTTCCACGTCATGAGGCCAGAACAGTGCCCAGTAATGGGGTTCTGAGAGTGGATGCACTCCTTGCACTCATCATCCAGGGGGTCTTATGTGGACAGGAGGGGCACAGACCCCACCAGACCAGTAGTGGGATGGTGGTACGCACAGAGGTTCAGGTGGAAAAGTAGCAGGGATCCAAGCATCAGGAGACCTGAGAAGACCAGCAGCAGCGTAGATGCCCCGATGGTCAGGAGCACGGGGGCCTTGATCTTTACGGCAAAGAAGGGGAGGAAGAGCAGCCAGGTGTTCTCATCCGTGATCTCTGGCAGAGACAAGGGGGAGACCATGCTGGCACAGTGTAGAGTGGGCGGGGGTGTACAAGTGGATGGAGGAGGGAGATGGGTGAGGAGTGGGTGTGAGTGGACTAGCAGTAGATGGGGGTGTTCATGGTGGTCAGAGGTGAATGTAAATAACCGGATAGATGAGGAGTGGATGTGGAGCAGACTGGTGAGTGGATGAGGCGGTATGGTGAGTGGACAGAGAGTGGACAATGTTGATTTGATGTGGCCAAGAATTGGACAAGGAGCGTAAGGGAAGAGGATGGGGTGTGGATGAGGACGCCCAGGGGAGAACAGGGGTTGATGACCAGTGGATGGAAGTGGACAAGGAGTGGACAGGTAGCGAATGGGCTGGAGAGAAATGTACAGTGGTGTACAGGGTAGTGGAGGTGGAGAGAATATAGGTAGGGTGTGGGTTCTGAGTGGAGGGCAATGGAAAGGGAGAGTGGCCCCACTTCCTATTACTCACACACCATGACCAGCATGGCCTCCATCCAGCTCATGATCGTTTGAAGAGCTTTGGAATGAAGTTTGGACACTAATTGCTGCCCTCAGCTTGTAGTTGGAGTCTGCCAGTGGGCATGGATGTGGAGACCCAGGATGTCTTTCTGCTCAGGCCATGCCTGGCTAACTTGCCTGTGTGGGGTGAGCCTGGCTGTCTGGCTCCACACTAAAAAGGTTTTGCCTGAAACAGTGGTTGCTGGGTAAGGCTAAGAGGCCAGCTCTAAACCACAAGTCATCCCAAGCTGAAGTAATGCAAGAACAGGTCCATGACATACTTTCAAAATGGGGGTCCGAGCGAAGCGCCTCCTTGTTCACCCAGTATTGTACCATAAAGTACATGATGATGATCATCAGGCAGAGGAGGCATGCCACGGCTGACACCACAGATGAGAAGAACCACCTGAGGGAGAGAAACAGAGACAAGAGCTGTGAGACAAGCCAAACTCCCTACACTGAGAGCTGCCAGCGTGAGGATTCAGAATGGGTTTTCTGCCCACAGCTCATGGCCTCACTGCCCTCCCTGTCTCCCATATTGTACAAACCACGGCTCCCCCTGTTTGTGGGGAGCATGCCTCTCTTCACTTCTGTGACACTTGGGGACTGTGGCCTGTGCTTCCAGCTGGAGCCCCACCACACTGGCACTGCCCAGGTCCTGGGCCTGTACACTCACTTCATGACAGGACCATACACCCCACCTTGTTCCTAGACAGAGCCTCCCCAAAGGGTGTCTGGGAGCTGAGGGCCTGAGCCATGTGGTGACAAGCAGTGACAGACAGAGGTTCATCAAGGTACGTGCAAGAGGGACAGGAATACCAGGGTGGGGAGCTGCCCACTGCCCTGACCACGTGCGCTGGGGCTCCTCCCCATGGAGCGAGGGGCTGGGAAGGCATTGCAAGGTCCCATCCCCATGCAGCTCTGATGATGCTCTTTCAATCGTCAGAGACTTGGCTTTACTACTGTTCGTCAGGGGCACCCACCTTGTCACAGGAAGCGGGAATCTGTGTTCTCATATGGCATCAGTGATCTGTCTGCTCACAGGGACTCTGAGCCCATGTCTACCGCAGAATGGCAGTGAGAAAATGGAATCGAGTCTCCACGGAACGTGTGGTGATACATGGTCCTCAGGGGCCCCCTCCACTCACCTGGCACGCTAGAGGCCTAGTTCCAACCCGTAGCTATGGTCTTTCCTCGGTAGTATGGAGTAGGTGAGTAGAGAACTTGACCAACTCTGTCAGGGAGCTGTACAGCTCTCTGATGCGCAGAGGGGTTTTACAGACAGCCCAGAGCATGAGGGTCCTTTCGACCAACAGACCAGCCCCTCCTCAGGGAGGAATTACCTTCTACCCGTGGGCTGAATTTCTTATCCTCACCCAGCCTGGGACAACAGCTGATGGCGGCCAGGTCCCTCTGCCCCACGGTCACTTTCTCTGTATGGTTTGTGTTCTATAACTGCCTTCTTTAACTAGTTAACTGTTTAACTGTTTCACTGATGTTCTAGGGGCTCACAGCCTCTTTGGACTGAAGCAGACACCCTAATACAGTGAGCTCAGCAGCCCTGCAGCTCATCTCCTTTCTGGGCCCCCTGCAGAGAGGACCCCTAACAGGGATTTCCAGGCTGGAGTTAGGGGAGTTCCTGTTTTCCCGTGGTACTAAGGTGCCAACTGAGCAAGTCCAAGAATGACTCCACACAGGATGGGTTTCAGAACCCCATGGAGGAGGTCGCTTGTTGTGGAACTGAGCTCCTGTCATGTGGGGATGGGGACGTCAAGCCCCTGCCCACTGGCCCGTGGCCTGGCTCACCAATAATTCCTGCTGCCCACGCAGTTGTTGATCCACTTGCAGTGATGATCGAAACCTGCAGTGCACTTGTTGCACGCCCGACAGTGTTTGGCTCTCGCACTCCTGGAAAAAAGGGTATGAGAGGAGCGTCCGTCACCTGCACTTGAAGGCCAAGTGTCGTCAAGCAGGGACTGAGCCGGTGAGGAGAGAATGACCCACTTCTGGCCCCTCCCTCCTCAAACCCCAGCCCGGACACAGCCAGCTCTGAGTTCTCCTGCACTAGGACCAGGGAGGGCAGAGTGAGGATCCTGGAGGAGAATCAGGGACAGCTCTGGGCTGAAGAACCCACGGGTACCTAGAATGGGTGGGGGGCCACCCCAAAACCTCACGAGCCTCCCTGTATCAGCCTCAAGCATGAGGGTTCTGGGCAGCCTAGTGCTTCCAGTGGAGGTGAAGATGCCATGTGGTTCCAGGGCTTGGAGTTTGGGCTTAGACCGGACCCTGAGCCCCCTGTATCCCAAATCAGCCATGTTGACCCCCAGCTTATGCCCCCATAGTCTACCACAGCATCTGGAGACCTCAGACCTGGCTAGTTCATCATGATTCCCACCACCTCCTCACCACACAGGTTTCAAAAACCCTGGGAGGACAGCTTGCTCCTTCCTCCTTATCTCTAGGAGAGAGTGAGGAACCTGTCTTACATGGGAAGACACTGAGATAGGGGAACAGAGTCTAAGGTCCCCTGATCCTCACTGAAGAGGAAGTGCCTCTTTTGAATGGCACAAAAGTATGTGGCCACCACAAACGAGCCCTTAAGCTTTTTGAGCCTCAGCTTCCACATCTGTAAATGGGGACAATGGTGGTGTCCACTCATGTGGGGCAGTAGGACTTTAAATGTGAAAGTCTCTAAAAAGTGCGGACACAGTGTCTGTGCCAGGCAAGTGTCCCCAAAAGTCCTCTCTGGTGTCTCCCAGCACCACTGCACTGGATGGTGTGCTTCCGAAGCACTGGACATGACCAGGATATCACAAGGGTTGGGGTACTCACACAGTGACTTTGCACAGGTGGCAGTAGCTGGCCTCAGTGAAGTGCGAGAGCTCGGACCGGACAAAGATGGTCTTGGGCCTCCTATAGTTCTTGCGGCGAACACTTGGTTCTGCTGGATCGATGGTAATAGCAGCGACAAGAACTATTAGATGGAGTAAGAGGAGGCCGCCGGTCACCTGTGGATGCGTCAAGGAAACTTGGCCTCTGACTGTGGTTAGGCTAGAAGCTAGGGTCCAAGTCTGAGGAGGCAGGCAGTGCTGGGGCCTGTCTGTCCAGGCTGCAGATCGGAGCTCCCTCCACACTTGGCCCAGTATGAGCACCTCAGTGATGTCTGGGTCTAGTGACAGCCCTTCTTTCCCCTTCCTGTGCTCAGGAATCCCCAACCTGCTGAATCCCTACTTGGCTTGGAGTGGCACACTGTCCACCGAGACACAGGCTCCATCCTCAAAGCTTGGACAGAAATCAAAAGCCTTGACATCCTCTCCCACCTCGCCAGTGGGTGATTTCTTCTAGGAGGAATGTCAGAGCCATCTGTTGAGCAAAGGTGGTCTAAACTGAAATGACCAACCAGGGACAGTGACAGGCTGTTCAGATGAAGGTCTAGACTCCACTTGAATTAGTAACACCAGGGACACGACACAGTGACTCAAGGGTATCTCTGCATCTCCCTGTGTTGTTAGACTGGAGTGTCTTTCCACAAACGGGGCCTCATGCAGGGGTGGATTGAAGAGAGAATGATTTTGAGAAGAAATGAATGTATGCATGGTTGTATGAATGAATGAACAAAGGATTGAAACACCCAATACAATGAGACTTTCTAGGACAACAAACCTTAGGATCTGGGGACACCTGTGTGGGTTGGCCCACTGTGACCAAGGCTGAGAAACGGATTGACACGGTGAGTTGTTGTCCTGGGAATCCCAGGACTGACCATTCCATGGTTTCTATGAGTCTGCATGGAACGTCATTTCCCGGGGGAGCTTCATCCCTGGGAAGCTCTTCCATGTGTCCTTGGGTGACTCTCTTGGTGGGGACATGCTAACCAGAGGCACCCCTGACCTTTTTGTACCACCTTCCCTCAGCCCCAATCAGACCTCCGCACCCACCACCCCAGGCTTGTGAACACTGCATCTTCCTCTGCTGTCCCTGGGAGGGAGGCTGGTGACAGCATCCCACTGTGGTCAGTCCAGGGCAGAGTGACTAGCTGTGACATGGATACTCCGCACAGAGCTCTTCTGGAAGAGAGGGAGGGGAGCTTTGGCAGGAACTTGGTGCTTCCTGTGACTTTGTCCTTGGGCCTCCAGGGCCTGGTTGCCTTGGGTTGGGAGTCAGTGCAGACCCATCCACTGATAACACATCACTGCTCGAGACAGTCATGTGACCAAGATGGAACCTGCACCCTGGTCCCTGGACTCCCTGCAGATCCCGTGTGTGGTCACATGAATGTGGGAGCATGTCCAGAGTGGCAGGACAATGGGTGACAGCCCAGGACAGTAGGACTGGGTGGGCTGGGAGGGCAGGAAGTCCACTTTGGGCCCCAGTGTGGCTCCTTCTGCAGTGGATGGGGGGGTTTGGCTGGGCAGGGGCATCAGTGACCCCTTGCATGAGATGGTGGCAGAGAATGGAGACAGGGTGGAATGTGGGGAGGAAGTGGAGTTTCTGGGGAGGAAGTGGTGGCCATCCTGGAGAGGGGGGTGGAGCAGGGCAGGATGCCTAGGGGTTTGGAGGGACTTCCCTCAGGGCAGCTGAAGGCCGATGCTGGGAAGCTGCCTGTGCCCTTTGCCTACAGGACCTGTAGCAACACCACCTTCTCTTAGATTTCAGGGCTTCCACACTCTGGTCCTGGGGACCCCAAGGAGACTGGCTGCCTCACCCCTTGCTCTAGAGACCTGTGAGTCTGCATCAGGGGCCACAGAACCTCAGTGTTGGGCTCGGGGGAGGTTGCCCAACAAAGTCTGGGTCTTTTCTAGACTGGGCCTGATGAGCAAACCCTGAAGATCTGCCCCTGGCCGAGTTCCCTAGCCATCCCCACACCCTAAAGTCACACTCGTCGCCATGAGGAGACCCTGAAGACTCCCACTGAGGCACAGAGAGATGGCATATACTTCTGCTGAGTGTCACCATGGAACGGGGTCTGTGACAGTCTGCTTCTGTTCCAGTTTCCACCAGCCCTGGGAATCTCAGCCTTGGTCACTCTGATGTCCATTCAGAACAGGGCTGCACCTTGAGCCTGACCTGACCCGATCTCCTGGGAGCAGGGCTGGACTGTGGATCTGGGTAGTCACCTCTCCTACCCACCTTGTTCCTGTCCCAAGATAGATGCTGGCACCCCCCAGTGGCCAGAGCACTGCGTGAGGGGCTCCTGGGCTCAGGGGCTGGGTGACATCATGAAGATGGGAGGACAGTGGGGTGACACTGGGTCCCAGAGTCCCAGAGCCATGGTGGGAGTCATTCTATTGGGAACTGGGCCTGAGTCCAAACACTCAGGACTTGGTGCTGTGCCTGCCTCCGGCAGGGAGAGGACTCAGGCCTGGGCTCCTGAGGAAACTCGACTCCACGTGTGCACGGGGTACAGGTAGCAGGTGGACCAGGAAGAATGTAATTGTTCAGAGTGATGCCCTGGGCCAAGGACCACAGGGCAGCTCTACTGGACCCCATGGGTCAGAGGGCTGTGTTAGAGGTCCAAGGTTGGTGACGATGGACTGAGCACTGTAAGTCATGAATCCCAGAGGCCCAGGGCAATGCCAGAGGAGGGTGTGAGCCCAGGGCAATGGTGTCCTCACCGCAGGTGGAGCCCGAGGTAGGGGCAGGGGCAGAAGGAATGTCGCTCTCTCACCAGCCCACGGGTCAGTGTGAAAAATGGCCCCACCCATCTCATCCTGTGAGCTCAAAGGTTCCTAACTATGAAGTGGGAGGGGGTCTTCTCAGTGCAGAGCCTGGGAAGGTGGTGTCCCACACAGGCAACAGCACGGCAACTTGGAACTGGGACCCAAAGACCACTGTGGGGACAAGAAGCCCTATCTCCTCGTGCTTCTCTGAGGCTTGAGAGGTGCAACCCCCCCTCCTCTCTGGGACAGACCCTCCTGTCTAGCCAGGTTCTAGCTGTCCTCAGAAATGATACAGTCCTCCCAGTGTGACCACAGACAAGATAATCACTCAGTATGCGAGAACTGCCTGGGAAAGATGTCCTGTCTGGCCACAAGGATTCTGCACGACATGTGGTAAAGGCTGCTAGCAAGGCTACCCAGGACTTCAGCTTGTGGGGTGAAGTCTTCAGAGTTTGTAAAACTCCCTCTCTTCTTACCACTTGTGTGTATTCTTCATGGGACAACACAAACGTGCCCTCAGTACTCCATCCACTGTGGAAAAGGTGGCTATCTCCTGCCTCTCCTAGGGCTCCTTGTTGCCAGCCCAGTCCCCACCCCCACCCCTTCCCTACAAACATCTTCTCCTGTCACCCCAGGTCAGGATCTGGAGGAGCAGCCCCTTCACGGGAAAGCATTTCATTTCTACTAGGAACAGAGCCCACAAGCTGCACAGAGAGTGAATGCTGACGGGGCTGTCCCTGCTAGGGACAGTCGGGGCATCCAGGTTAGAGGCCAGGTAGAATCACACCTTCAGGTTGACTCTGCCCGCAGAGAATGACAAAGGACCCTGCAGCAGCTGGGAAGGTGGTCTAGCCTAGGAGGGATGACTAGTGACACACAGCTCAGGGCCTGAGGAGGTGGTCCTGGAATCAGTGGAATTAGAGGTGCCCTCAGCACCCCTCCTCCACACTTAGAAAACAAGTGGCCAGGAGCCTCACCAGTGAAAAGGATACACTGTATGCAACAAGCCTCAAGGCATTGGGCAGCAGGGGGATGAAGATGCCAAAACTGGCGAAGGCCAAGGCCAGGAGCGTGGTCCAGACTACCACCTGTGGGGCGTGGATCGGCCGGGACCAGCCATTCACTCTGGGCAGAGGTGCTGGAGACCTGCACTTTGCTCTGCTGGAGCCAGCTTCCGGGGCGACCCGTCGACTGGTCCAGACACAGATGTCCATCTGCAGGATGGGGCAGGGAGAGCACCGAGAGTCTGCCTACAATCCTGCGTCCCCAATTCCACTTCTTAGCCTCATTCCCCAGTCCCCCCATGGTGTCTTACTTGCAGCCACCCACACCCCACAGGGGTCTCCCCCCACAGCCACCAGACCTACAGGGGGGTCTCACCTGCAGGCCCAGCCCCCCACCTTGTCTCCACCTACGGAACCACACTTAAGGGGTCTCCACTTGCCATCTACAGGCCACATGAAGTATCCGTCCTTTTCCCCAGAGCCGCTTCCCCTCCAGTACTCCTAACCAAGTCTTGGCCCTCCCACCCTAGTGCATGTGTTCTGCACATGGATTTGTGGCTGGCTGGATCACCATTGCCACTATCATCAAGAAAATTAACAAAATGGATATGAGTGGGCCATTCCCCAAAGGGATAATCCAAACAATCAAAAGTATATAAAAACGTACCCTCTCCCATAAATAAACGCAAACTAAGGAATCAATGAGAGAACTGGCTGCCTGTCAAATTGACAAAAGTTAAGAAAACTGTTCACTATGTTGGCTGTGGGAGGCTTTGCTTAGAAGACCTCGGCCTTTACCAGTGAGGAGCCCACCCCACATGGGACTTGACCATTGGAACTCAGGACTCCTCTGGCACCGAGCCCCCAGCTCTCTGGACTCCCTGGCTCACACTGGCTGTAGTCCTGGGTGCACTTGGCTTTCTCTGTGCTTCCTCTCCTGGGTCCTTCCAGACCAGCCTAAGTTTCCTGGCGGACAGTTCAGGCTGCTTTCCCTTCATGCCAGCCTCATGAGCTCTCTCCACAGCAGACCACGGGTCCCAAACCCCCATCCTACAGGAACTCCGATGGCTTCTGAGTTGTTATTACCTATATGTGTGTTTAGTCCTGGATGGGCTCTAGGAAGTCCAGAGTTTAAAGGGGACACGACACAGGTCAGAAGTAAGAAATTCACGAACACCTCATTCACCACTAGAATCTGCCATACCATGCTCACCTCCAGACAGGTGCAGATGACCAGAGCAGGAAGTGACCCTTGCCACACAGGTCCAGATGATCAGAGCAGGGAGTGACCCTTCCTGCACAAGTCTAGACGGTCAGAGATGGAGTGACCGTTCCTGCACAGGTCCAGAGGTCAGAGGTGAAGTGACCCTTCCTGCAAGGGTTCAGAAGGTAAGGGCAGGGATGATGCTTCTTGAAGAGATCAAGAAGCTCAGAGCTAGGAGTGCACCTACCTGCAGAGGTCCAGAAGGTCAGTGCAGGGAGTGCCCCTTCCCGCACAGGTCCAGAAGGTTAGAGCAGGGACTGACCCTACCTACAGAGGTCCAGGTCAGAGCAGGGACTGACCCTTCCCACAGAGGTCCAGGTCAGAGCAGGGACTGACCCTTCCCACAGAGGTCCAGGTCAGAGCAGGGACTGACCCTTCCCACAGAGGTCCAGGTCAGAGCAGGGACTGACCCTTCCCACGGAGGTCCAGGTCAGAGCAGGCACTGACCTCTTCCCACAGAGGTCCAGAAGGTCAGAGCAGTCAGAAGGTCAGTGCTGGGAGTGATCCTTCTTAAGGAGGTCAAGAAGGTCAGAGCTGGGAGTGACCCTTCCCGCACAGGTCAAGAAGGTCAGAGAGGAAGTGACCCTCCACAAGGTGAGAACAGGAAATAACTCTTCCTGTACAAGTCCAGACAGCCAGAGCAGAGGAAGAACCTTCCTCATCAGTCCAGGCCAAACAGGAAAGTGAACCCTCCCTGGATGGCATGGCAGCCATGGAACCCAAGCCGCCTCATAAAGCATGGTCCAGTCACAGGAATCACCCTGTTCTAGCTCTGAAGAGGCCTGAAATATATGGAAAATGGGGGAGGGGCAGTGAGTGAGAAAAGGAAGGAGTTAGGAAGTGGAGGGTGAACGAAGGAGAGAGAAATGGAGGAAAAGTAGGGGGTGGGGAGAGAGAAGAGGAGAGAGTTAGGGCATGGAGGAAAAGGGAAGACAGAGTGGAACAGAAAAGGGAGGGAAGGGGAAGAGGAAAGGAGGGGAGGGCATAGGAAGGGGTGAGGTGGTAGAATATCTCCTCCTTCCCCCCACCTTCTCCCTGCAGTGAACTCACCTGGCCAAGCCCCAGCCCAGGCAGGATCCCACCCCTGATGCTTACATCTCCCTAGCATCTGAACCTGGCTGGAGAAAAATACCCCGTGACAAGACAGATATGTCTAGTATTCATCTAGTACCAACCCACTTCTTTCTTAGGAAACAATCTGGGTGTTATTTGCAAAGATATCATTCCTACCCGCGGTGGAGATGGCCATAGATGTGAGCAGTCATCACTGGGAGGGCCATCTGGGAAGCTCTGTGAAGGGACTGACTCAACAAGGAGAGTAGGTGATGCTTGACATCTGGCTTCATCATACTTCCTACCTAGGATAAAGACGTGATGGCAGGAGCTTCAGCAGCCATTTTGGCACTAAGAGCTAACCTCGAAGGTGGAGGCACACAAGAAGGATGGCAGAGCAGAAAGACAGAAGGCACGTGATCCCTTGTCACAACAGCCCTGGACTGCCTGCCTCTGAGCTTTTTCTTCACAAAGAGAACAAACCCCACACTTGTTGAACTCATTGCAGTTGGTTCTCTGATTCTAATGGCCACATACAATTATTAGTCCACACACTGGCGGGTCCCATGTAGCTTCATGTCCACAAGCTGTACATACCCTGTTGGGACTGACAAGCAAGCATTGAAGCTCTGTCTCAAGCAGGGCTCCAAAAACAGACTTGGAGACAGAAACGTGGGTGTGAGGTTTCCTCGGGTGCTCTTGGGACCCACACATGGGAGGAAGTGGGAAGGGTGGGGTGGGAAGAAATGAGACTTCAGTGGGGCTAAGACTGAGCCTTCCCTGAGCATGGGCGCATGGAGCAGCATGGGCCTGTCCCTACTGTGGAAGGGGCTGATCAGTGTGCCCTCTCTCACCCTGGGAAGGGGCTGCAAGGCCTCAGGCGATTCCCAGCTTCTATGTGGACTTTCCTAGGAGGGGGATATTGGGGAAAGGAAATTGGTGCAGGGTGGGAGCCATACCCGGGTCCTCTCGAAAGGCCATAGGATTGAGTCCTTCTCAGACGTCGGGTGTGTAGCAGCCATCATGCACTTATGCTCTGGATTCCCCACCTCCAGACCTCTATGGGTTCTGACCTGAGATTCCTGCCCTTTTCCCACACACCACGTCCTGTGTCCACCAACCCCACAGCTGCCCCCACTCTCTACCTTTTTCATAGCCAAACTCCTGTCTGTTTTGTCCAGTCCAAGATCTTCCTCTCCCCAGGTCCCTCTGGGGCGCTTTTCTCCACCTCTCCATCTATTTTGTCAGCGTTACCCAAGACCCCCCCACCCCCACCCCATGTCAGAAAGCTCTTGCTGAGTCATGATGGTTTGGCAGGACTGGATCTTGCATGCCCTCCAGGAATCCTGTTCTGAGGTTTGGTGGGGGTGGGCGGGTGGCTCTTCCTCCTCCCTCACTGGCAGCTCCTTCTTCCTCTTTCTCATCTGGGGAGGTGGTTCCCCAGGTATGTGCTGGCCCTTTCCTCTTTCCCAGCATGATACTCCCCGCCTCTGGCCCTCTCACCTCACATGGGTTCTGCCCTCTGACACACCCATGATGCCCCATTTGACCTCTATAGCCCTGAACTGTCCCCTGACACAGTTGCACACATAATGGTCTACCTCAGCCCTCTGCATGGGGATAAAGGCCCCTCACTTGGACCTTGTCTAGTGGAGCTCACCATGTCCCATCCTGGTCCTGCCCCTTCAGTAGCCTATCCCATCTCAAGAGATGGGACAGACCATAGAGGTGAGGGCCCCTGGATGTTCCAGGAGCCTCTTTGTTCTCCATTTTTGGAGAAGATCCTGGAGGCCTCTGGTGGTCAAAGAGGTCTGAGATGCTGCCCCACGTCGGGCTTGGGTGGAGGAGAGAAGGGTGTGACCTCTGACCACTGAGAGAAGCCTCAGTAAGCCTGGAAGACTGAATATGCATCCCCTGGAGAAGCTACCACTTCAAGCAATGGTGACATTGAGTCTGGGGAGTGACTTTCCCCAGTGATGGGTCAAATCTCTAAAATCTATACAACACTTCAACACCTCAACAACAAAAAGACAAATAATCCAATTAAAAAGTGGGCAAAGGATATGAACAGACACCTCCCAAAAGAAGACATTCAGGCAGCTAACACACATGAGGAAATGCTCCCAATCATTAACTGTTGTTGTTGTTGTGAGGTGCCATCAAGTGGGTTCCAACTCCTAGCAACCCTATGTACAACAGAAGGAAACACTGCCTGGTCCTGTGCCATCCCCACATTCGTTGTTATGCTTGAGCCCATTGTTGCAGCCACTCTGTCAATCCATCTCGTTGAGGGTCTTCCTCGTTTTCAATGACCCTCTATTTACGAAGCATGATGTCGTTCTCCAGGGACTGATTCTTCCTGATAACATGTCCAAAGTGGGTGAGATGTAGTCTCGTCATCCTTGTTTCTAAGGAGCATTCTGGTTGTACTTCTTCCAAGACAGATTTGTTCGTTTTTTTGCAGTCCATGGTATGATCAATATTCTTCGCCAACACCACAATTCAATGCATAAATTCTTCATCGGTTTACCTGATTCACTGTCCAGCTTTCGCATGCATATGAGGCTACTGAAAATAGCATGGGTTGGGTCTGGTGCACCTTAGTCTTCAAGGTGACATCTTTGCTTTTGCATACTTTAAAGAGGTCTTTTGCAGCAGATTTGGCCTGTGCAATGTGTAGTTTGATTTCTTGACTGCTGCTTCCATGGATGTTGATTGTGGATCCAAGTAAAGTGAAATCTTTGACAACTTCAATCTTTTCTTCCTCTGTCACGATGTTGCTTATTGGTCCGGTTGTGCGGATTCTTGTTTTCTTTTATGTTGAGATGTAATCCACACTGTGGTCTTTGATCTTCACCTGTAAGTGCTTGAAGTCCTCTTCACTTTCAGCAAGCAAGGTTGTGTCCTCTGCATATCGGAGGTTGTTAATGAGACTTCCTCCCATCCTGATGACCCATTCTTCTTCTTATAGCCCAGCTTCTTGGATTATTTGCTCAGCATACAGTTTGAAAAAGTATGGTGAAAGTATACAACCCTGACGCACCCCTTTCCAGACTTTAAGCTACAAAGTATCCCCTTGTTCTGTTTCAATGACTGCGTCTTGATCTGTGTACAGGTTCCTCATGAGGACAATTAAGTGTTCTGGAATTCCTATTCTTCACAATGTTATCCATAATTTGTTATGAGCCAAACAGTCTAATGCCTTTGCATAGTCAATACAACTCAGATAAGCACGTTTCTGGTCTTCTCTGCTTTCAGCCTTGATGAATCTGACAACAGCGATGATATCGCTGGTTCCACGAACTCCTCTGAAACCGGCTTGAATTTCTGGCAGTTCCCTGTTGATATACTGCTGCAGCTGCTTTTGAATGATCTTCAGCAAAATTTTACTTGCATGTGATAATAATGATACTGTTTGGTAATTCCCACATTCATTTGGATCATCTTTCTTTAATAGGCATATATATATGATCTCTTCCAGTCGGTTGACCAGGTAGCTGACTTCTAAATTTCTTGGCAGAGAGGAATGAGTGCTTCCAGTGCTGCAGTCATTTATTTGTTGAAACATCTTGATTGGTTTCTGTCAATTCCTGGAGCCTTGTTTTTCGCCAGTGCCTTCACTGCAGCTTGGACTTCTTCCATCAGTACCATCAGTTTCTGATCATAGGCTACCAATTCTTTTTGGTCTAGTGATTCTGTGTATTCCTTCCATCTTCTTTTGATGCTTACTGCGTCGTGTAATACTCTCCCCATAGACTCTTTCAATACTGCAACTCGAGGCTTGAACTTTTTCTTCACTTCTTTCAGCTTGAGAAATGCTGAGTGTGTTTTCCCTTTTGGTTGTCGACCTCTAGTTTTTGCACATATCTTTATAATACTTTCCTTTGTCTCCTCAAGTCACACTTTGAAATCTTCTCTTGAACTCTTTTACTTCATCATTTCTTCCTCTCACTTTAGCTACTTGATGTTCAAGAGCAAGTTTCAGAATCTCTTTTGACATCTATTTTGGTCTTTTCTTTTTTTCCTGTCCTTTTAATGACCTCTTGCTTTCTTCATGTATGACGTCCTTGATGTCATTCCACAATGTCCTTGATGTTATTCCACAACTTGTCTGGTCTTTGATCATTACTGTTCAGTGCATCAAATCTCTTCTTGAGATGGTCTCTAAAGTCAGGGGGGATATATTCTAGGTCATACTTTGGCTCTCATGGACATGTTCTAATTTTCTTTAGCTGCAGCTTGAACTAACATATGAAAAATTGCTGGTGTGTTCCAATGTGTGCTCTGGCCTTGTTCTGACCGATGATATGGAGCTTTTCCATCATCTCTTTCCACAGATGTAATCGGTTTCATTCCTGTGTATTTCATGTGGTGAGGTCCACGTGTGTAGTTGCCATTTATGTTGTTGAAAAAAGGTATTTGCAATGAATCACTCATTGGTCTTGCAAAAATCTATCATGTCATCTCTGGCATGATTTCTATCACCTAGGCCATATTTTCCACGTAGTTATCATTCTTCTTTGTTTTCAACTTTCGCTTTCCAATCACCAGTAATTATCAATGCATCCTGATTGCATGTTTGATCAATTTAAGACTGCAAAAGTTGGTAAAAAGTCTCCCATTTCTTCCTCTTTGGCCTTAGTGCTTGGTGAATAAATTTGAATAACGGTTGTGTTAACTGGTCTTTCTTGTAGGCGTATGAATATTGTCCTATCACTGACAGCGTTGTGCTTCAGGAAAGATCTTGAAATGTTCTTCTTGATGATGAATGCAACATCATTCATTTTTAAATTGTCATTCCTGGCATAGTACATCATATGATTGTCCAATTCAAAATTGCCAGTACCAGTCCATTTCAGCTCACTAATGCCTTGGATATCAAGGTTTATGCGTTTCCTTTTCATTTTTTGACAATTTCTTTTTTTCCTAGATTCATACTTCATACATTCCACTTTCCTATTATTAACGGATGTTTGCAGCTGTTTCTTCTCATTTTGAGTCATGCCACATCAACAAATGAAGGTCCCGAAAGCTTGACTACATCTATGTCATTAAGGTTGACATTACTTTGTGAAGGCAGCTCTTCACCTGTCATATTTTGAATGCTTTCCAACCTGAGGGTCTCATCTTGGGGCACTGTATCAGACAATGTTCTGCTGTGTTCATAGCATTTCACTGAATAATTCTGTCAGAAGCTGAACACCAGCTCCTTCTTCCTAGTCTGTCTCAGTCTGGAAGCCCATCTGAAACCTATCCGTCATGGGTGACCTTGCTGGTTATTTGAATAGTCGTGACATAGCTTCCAGCATCACAGCAACTCGAAAGCCTCCACAGTACGCCAAAATGACAGGTGCGTGGGCGCATTAACCTCAGAGAAATGCAAAGCAAAATTACAATGGATACCATCTTACTCTGACATTACTGGCACTAATCAAAAAAAGCAGAAAATAACACATGTTGGACAGGTTGCGTGAGATTGGAACTGTTATGCACTGCTAGTAGGAATGTAAAATGGTACAACTACTATGGAAAACGCTATGGCCCCTCCTTAAAAAAACTAGAAACCGAAAGACAGTACAATCCAGCAATCTAAATACTAGTAATATATCCTAGAAAATTAAAAGGTGTCACAGGAATAGACATACGCACACCCATGTTCATTGCAGAAGATCATGCTCACCACCTCCAAGTGCCAACAGATTGTGTTCTCGGTGGCTCCGAGGATGGGGCTGGGTCAGCAGGGAAGCAGGTGTCCTGCTCATGCCTAAGAGCAAAGCTGAATGCAGAGAATGCAGTGGTTAAAGCAGCTAAAGACAGACGCGAAACTGAGTTTCCTTTTTTGAAAATCTTTCTACAAATAAAAATCCTTAAAAAATGTAACTAATGCCATTAGTGCATATGGGCCTTTACCATTTTAATAACTTTATGTATTTGTTATAAGTTCCTGGGTGGCAAAAAAAGCTTGTGCTCTGCTCCTAGCCTAAAGGCTAGTGGTTTGAACTCACTCTGCAGCACTGTGGAAGAAAGGTCTGGCAATCTACTTTTGAAAATTTGCAGCCATGAAAACCCTATGGAACTCAGTTCTCTTCTATGATACATGAGTTGAAATTGACTCCACAGCAATAGTTTTTTAAAAAATGTTTTTGTTAAGAAAACCAGTGGAGTAGAAAAGTTTACTGTCAAGCTATCTCATTCAGTGAACACATCCAAGAAGTTTCATGACGAAGACAACATGATCAAGGCACCATGACTGCCTGTAACCACCTTCCCTGAACCCAATTCAGAGGTGAGATAATCTTTCCTGGTCTAACCTGATATCTAATGTTAACCATCCACCAATCAATCCAACCATCTATCCTGCCATTCAACCACCCATGTCTTTAACAGTCCATCCATCCTGATCCATCCATCCATCCATCCATCCATCCGTCCTTTCATCTATCATCCAATGATCACTCTATCCATCTATCTTTGCACTTATCTCTTCATCCATTCCTCCCTAAATCTACTCCTTCAGCTTTCTATCCATTCAGCCATCTATGCACCCCCTTTATTCATCCTTCATTCACTACTCTATCCATCTATCTGTCTGCCAAATAGTCCATGCACATCCATGTATCCATCCATCCAACTGTCCAGCCATCCATCCATTCAAAAAGTGTTTATGGAATATCAACCCTGCCAGGCACTATTCTCAGAAATTTGGGCGTAGAAAGGGACTTAATACATGATGCCTGCCTACCAGCAGCTTGTAACTAACAGTCCAAGATTACAGGGCACAGGTGCCAGGAGCTGCATGAAGTCATGATACTTTTCCTGAGTTCTGAGTTCAGAATAGGGAAATATTGTTTAGGAAGTGGGATAAAGTAGTCGTGGAAGGAGCCCTGGAGAGGTGTGTCCTAAGACAAGGATTGAGGTAACTGAAGATCACTCAAGTTGGCAGGTGTGGTGATTTTAAGCTATGTCCATCATTTCTTTGACCTTGTCCTCTCAAATGGTAGAGCCTAACTCCCCTCCCACTGAATGTGTGACTTGCTTCTAATAAACAGAATGTGGAGAGTGGCAGCAGTGGTGGTGTGGGCTATCCAAGGCTAGGTCATAAGGGACATTGCTACCTCCACTTGGCTTCTTGGATCACTTGCTGTGGGGGAAGATGGTTTCCATGTTGAGAGAACACTGAAGTAGCCCAGTGGAGAAGTTCCCATGGTGAGGAACTGGGACCTCCAGCCAAGAGCCATATAAGTGAGCCACCTTAGAAGAAGATCCTCCAGCCCAGGCAAGCCTTCAGATGACTGTAACTCCAGCCACCACATTGGCTCCAGCCTCAAGAGACCCTGAGCCAGAGTCACCCAGTTAAACTGATTCAAAATGCTTCACTCACAGAAATCGAGATAGAATAAATATTTATAGTTTAAACCCACCAGTTTTAGGGGGTAACTTGTTATACAGCAAGAGATAATTAACAGGTAGTTTGAAACCAAGGAAGTTGTCCAGACTGATACATTATCTAATCAGAGAATCTCATAATGGAAAGTACCTAAAAAATGACTAGGCATAACCCTTACCTAAGCCCAAATGCCCCTGCATCTCTCTCCAAAAATCACAACCTGACCACCTTCACAGAGGTGGCAACATTCCTCTCCATAGAAGCATATCCTTTGAGCCACAACTCCCACTAAGCAGAAGCTACCAGAAACCTGTATCACTATAATAATAAGGTATTGTTGTTCGGTGTCATTGAGTCGGTTCAACTCATAACGACCGTATGTGTAATAGAACAAAACATTGCCCATTCCTGTGCCATCCTCACAGTCGTCGCTTGTTTGAACCCATTGTTGCAGCCACTGTGTCAGTTCATCTCATTGAAGGTCTTCCTCTTTTTCACTGCCCACCTATTTTAGCAAGCATAATGTCCTTCTCCGGGTAATGGTCCTTCCTGATAACACGTCCAATGTATATGAGAGTAAGTCTCGACAACCTGGCTTCCAAGGAGAAGTCTGGCTGTATTTCTTCCAAGACAGACTTGTTCATTCTGGCATTGCATAGTATATTCGGTATTCTTTGCCAACACCGTCAGTCAAAGGCATGAGTTCATCTTGGTTTTCCTTATTCATTGTGCAACTTTCGCAAGCATATGAGGCAACTAAAAATATCCTGGCTTAGGTCAGGCACGCCTTAGTCCTCAAAGTGACATCTTTGCTTTTGAACACTTTAAAGAGGTATTTTGCAACAGATTTGTCCAATGCAATATGTCATTTGATTTCCTGACTGCTGCTTTCATGGACATTGACAGTGGATCCAAGTAAAATGAAATCTTTGACAATGTCAGTCTTCTCTCCATTTATCATGATGTGGCTTATTGGTCCACTTGTGAGGATTTTTGTTTTCTTTCTGTTGAAGTATAACCTATACAGAAGTTTGGGGTTTTTGATCTTCATCAGTAAGTGCTTCAAGTCCTCTTCGCTTTCAGCAAGCAAGGCTGTGTCATCTGCATATCGCACGTTGTCAATGAGTCTTCTTCCAATCCTGATGCCACGTTCTTCTTAATATAGCCCAGCTTCTTGGATTATTTGCTCAGCATACAAATTAACAATACAGTGAAAGGATATAAACCTGAATCACACCTTTCTTGATTTTAAACCACGTAGTATCCTCTTGTTCTGTTTGAACAACTGCTTCTGGGTCTACGTACAGGTTCCTCATAAGAATAATTAAGTGTTCTGGAATTCCTATTCTTTAGAATGTTATCCATAAATTGTTACGATCCACATAGTCAAATGCCTTTTCATAGTCAATAAAACACAGGTAAACATCCGTCTTCATTGTCTCCTGCTGCTATAACAGAAATACCGCAAGTGGATGGCTTTAACAAAGAGAAAATTATTCTCTCAGTTTACGAAGCTAGAAGTTCAAATTCAGGGTGCCAGCTCTAGGGGAAGGATTTCTCCCTCTCTGTGTCGGTTCTAGGGAAAGGTCTTTGTCATCAATATTCCCCTGGTCTGGGAGCTTCTCAGTGCAGGGATACCAGGTCCAAAGTACGTGCTGTGTTCCCGGCACTTCTTTCTTGGTTGTTGTGAGGTCCCCTAACCCTGAAGGCAATCAAGCAGAGACGTGAAGGATTCAGTGTACAGACACTTCCTAAGTGTTTCCTATATCTTAGTCAGTAGGAGAGGCACACCAGATGCTGTGAGGAGCAGGGCTGGGAGTGGGTAGGGGCCTGGATTTCCAGGAAGGAGATTCCAATTGAACACACACACCCTTACATCTGAGGAGCGTGTGATTTACCAGCACTGCTGCGGTTTCTTTCCCGAAGTCCTTCATCAAGGCCCCAAGTTTCCCCTTGCTCTGTTTGTCTACATGCTCCTCCATGCATTTCTGGGCCTCCCAGGGGTCCTGGATGGCCCAGGTTCCAGGCCTCTGAACCAGCACTGGTCCATGGTCAGGAGCAGCTGGTGCCTAGAGAGTGCACCCTGAGTAGCAGATCTCAGAAGCCCTCCTGGATCTCGGCTTTAGGCACCACGGTGTGGTTGAAACTTAAGCCCTCCAGGATTGGACCCTCTGACAGCAGGGGCCCTGAGGGTGAGAAGAACCATCGCATAGGAGATGCTGTCTGGAAAGAAGAGAATAGTCTCAGCAGGGGCGTCCAAAAACAACCACCTGTAGAGGCTGAAGGCAAAGTTAATGTTGCTCACAGAAATCTTGTGGCAGGGCAGTACTGGGTGTCAAGGTTGAAGAGAACAAAATCTCCTTGGTCAATGAGGGTTAAACACTTAGCCACAGTCATGAGCACAGTGACCAGTGACCACCACTGGGGCCCTTCATCCTCTGAGGTTCTTGGTCTGAAAACAATGGTCGGTGCAGAACAACAACCACAATGACTAGAGTAATGATAATGTCTTAGGATTGGTTCTCTAGAGAGGCAAAACCAGTAAAGACCATAAATATATATAGAGAGAGATTTATATCAAGGAAATGGCTCACACGCTTGTAGAGGCTGGAACGTCCTAAGTCCGTCAGTCAAGATAGAGGCTTCTGCTGATTCATGCAGCCGTAGGGGCTGGTGAGTCCAGGATCAGCAGATCAGAGAGTAGGGCTCTTACTGACAGTCTGCTAAGACCAACAAATCCCAAGATGGACAGCCAAGACTGCAGGTAGGCTGCTAGCTCAAGTCCTAAGAATCGGAGGTCAGACGAATAGGAGCCAGTTGCAGGATCCAGGGTGAGCAAAAGCCCAGGAGCCTTGCCAAAATGTCCATTTATATTCACAGCTGGCAACATGCCCAATGAAACTCCCTTTCAACTGACTGGATCCTCACAGAAGATCCTATCATGGAAGTCATCACATCATTGTTGTTAGGTGCTGTTGAGTTGGTTCTGACTCATAGCAACCCTATGTACAACAGAACGAATCACTGCCCAGTCCTGCATCATCCTCACAATCATCGTTGTGCTTGAGCCCATTGTTGCAGCCACTGTGTCAGTCCATCTCATTGAATGTCTTCCTCCTGTTTGCCAACCATCCACTCCACCAAGCATGATGTCCTTCTCCAGGGACTGATCCCTCCTGATAACATTTCAAAGTATGTGACACATAGTCTCACCATCTTTGCTTCTCAGGGGCATTCTGGTTGTTCTTCTTCCAAGACAGATTTGTTTGTTCTTTTGCAGTCCATGGTATATTCAATATCCTTTGCCAACACCACAACTCAAAGGCATCTATTCTTCTTTGGTTTTTCTTATTCATTGTCCATCTTTTGCATGTAGACGAGACGGTTGAAAACACCATGGCTTGGGTCAGGTGTACCTTAGTCCTCAAAGTGACACCTTTGCTTTAAAGAGGTCTTATACAGCAGATTTGCCCAATTCCATGCGTTGTTAGATTTCTTCACTGCTGCTTCCATGGATGTTGACTGTGGATCCAGGTGAAATGAAATCCTTGACCACGTCAATCTTTTCTCCATTCATCATGAGGTTGTTTATTGGTCCAGTTGTGAGGATTTCTGTTTTCTTTATGTTGAGGTGTAATCCATACTGAAGGCTGTGGTCTTTGATCTTCGTCAGTAAGTGCTTCAAGTCCTCTTCACTTTGAGCAAGCAAGTTTGTGTCATCTGCATATCACAGGTTATTAATGAGTCTTCCTCCAAACCTGATGCCCAGTTCTTCGTTACATAGTCCAGCTTCTTGGATTATTTGCTCAGCATACAGATTGAATAAGTATAGTAAAAGGATAAAACCCTGACACACACCTTTCTGGACGTTAAACCACACAGTATCCCCTTGTTCTGATCCAATGACTGCCTGCTGATCTACGTACAGGTTCCTCATGAGCACAATTAAGCATTCTGAGATACCCATTCTTCTCAATGTTATTCACAATTTGTCATAATCTACCCAGTCAAATGCCTTTCGGTAGTCAACAAAACACAGGGAAACATCTTTCTGGTATTCTTTGCTTTCAGCCAGGATCCGTCTGATATCAGCAATGATATCCCTGGTTCCAAGTCCTCTTCTAAATATATGTCAACATGACTGGGCCATGATTCTCAGTGATTTGGCAGTTATGTAATGATATAGTTTGGCAGTTATGGTATCTACCATTTGGTGATGTGTTGCAAATTCTAGCCTCTATGCCTGTGGTCATCGTCCCATTTGGAAGTGAGTTGTCCATTATGTTAATGAGACAGGAAAGGATTAGGATGGGATGTATCTTGAGTCACGGCCTTACTAGATGGTAAGACTCAAGTGGCCACCCTCACCATTATTATTCAAGTCACTCCCTTGCAGTGCCTTGCTCAGAAAGGAGAATTCCTTGAGGGTATTGTCTGCATCCAATATATATAAGAATGTTCTGGGAAAGTTCTCCCTTTTGCTCTGGATACCGCAGCTGGCTTGTCATCATCTGACCTCTGGTTCTTGGACTTGAGCCAGCAGCCTATTGTCTGACCTGATTCATCTACTTCCACAGCCTTGTGAGCCAGCAACCTGTCATCTGACCTGCTGATTTGGGTTTGTCAGCCCCTGAGACCACATGAGTCAGAAGAAGCCTCCAGCCTTATGCCTGATCCATGGGTTTGGGTCAGCCTCCATAACCACGTGAGCTATTTTCTTGATGGTTCTTGAGTTCTGTGAGATGTTGTAGTGAATTATGAAACCCAAAGATGACAGGCAGAGTACTGAGGGAAGGAGGAGTGGTTGACGTTAGAGACGATAGAGCGGTGCAGCAGTTTAGAAAGGTTGGACATTTGGGACACTCTTTAACCTCTGCTTCATAGGAAACAGCTTTGTGATGATCCTTATAAAAGAAATTGTTCATTCAGTCTGCACTCCATTTACATTTCCTGTAGTTTTCATCCTCCACTGTTTGACAAACCTGGTTCCTGGCTGAAGGGGAGTCCCATCACACAGATTCTCATCCACGAATGCTGCACTGAGGGTTGGCATAACTGGGACACAGACTGCAAAGGGTGCCTGAAGAGAAAGTCACAGACGTAGTCACTTGCTATTGGATGTGATGGCCTAGAATATCCACCACTGTGGCCTGGGAAGGTGACTGTGACTCCTGAGATGTCCTACTGCACTTGCCTTAGAAATAATACTAATAAAAATTCAAAAAACTGATAGGTTTGACTCCTGAGTTAAACAGCCATGCAAGGATAATTAAAAGGATGCATGCATAGAACAACTAGAGATTCACACTCTTAAAAGGTTTACTTCAAATACAGACTACCTCCAGTGAAGAGAGGTCATAACAACCGTAGTTCTGAATCCCGCTGATTTTCATCTTTCTGAAGAGGGCAACAAAGTAAGTAGCAAATACAACTCCCATCCAGCAATAGCGCTCCTAGGTATTTACCCCAAGTGACATGAAAACTTATGTCTAGATAAAAACATGCACAGGAATGTTTATAGCAGCTTTATTCATAATTGTCAAAAATTGGAAGCAACCAAAATATCCTTTAGTAGGTGAATGGATAAACAAGCTGCGGAACACCCATACAAAAGAGTATAATTCAGCAATAAAAGAAATGAACTATCAAGCCACAAAAAGACGTGGAGAAACCTTAAAATGCAAACTGCTACATAAAAGAAGCCAGTCTGAAAAAGCTACCTACTGAATGATTCTAGCTATATAACATCCTGAAAAAGGCAAAGCTAGAGAGATAGCGAGAAATAAGTGGTTGCCAGGGGTTCGGGAGAGGGAGGAAGGGATGAACAGGTGGAGCACAGGGGATATTTAGGGCAGTGAAACTATTCTTTATGATACTGTAATACTGTAAAGATGTATATCATAAATACTGTAAGTGGATGCATGACATTAATCATTTGTCAAAACCCACAGGGCTGTACAACACAAACAGTGAACCCTAATGCAAACTATTGACATTAGTAATAACGTGACAAGCACACGACAGGAGTGCGATATGTTAAAAGGAGAAATAATGTGCTGGGAGAGGGGTGAGTGGGAGGTGGAAACTACTTTAGCAGAGCCCTGGTGGCACAATGGTTAAGAGCTCAGCTGCTAACCAAGAGGTTGGCAGGTCAAATTCACCAGGCGCTCCTTGGAAACCCTATAGGGCAATTCTACTCTGTCCTATAGGGTAGCTGTGAGTCGGAATCAACTTGACGGCAGTGGGTTTGGTTATTTTTTGGCTGGTTCCTTCAACACAGTTTTCTGTAAACCTAAAACTACAGTAAAAAAATAAAGCCTATTAAAAAAAAAGTCTATTAAAAAAACAAATGAATAACTACCAAACCACTCTTTAGAAAAGCTAAGATCAAAGAACAGGGAGTTTCAAGGGTTTGGGTGTTAGGGGTCTCAAAGAAACAAGACAGAAGTAGGTTGTTGTTCCAGTTTTAGAGAGCTGAACCTAAAATCTTGGCTCCCACCAAACCCCAGGCTTACCTCAAGGTGTTAGATGCAGCAAGCTCTCAGGTGGGCCCGAAGGAGACTTGGGTCTCTGAAGTCCATGGATAGAATTCCATAGATGAATCTTCCTGTGGAGTTTAAGCTGCTTGTTAAGTTTCTTGACCTCTGCTTTACATTGTTTCTTCTCAGCTCGATAACTTTGCTTTAAGGAAGTTCTTCTCAACCTGCTTCTGGAGCCTGTGAAACAATAAATTAAAGTCTTTCAAAAACGAATCTCACAAACAAGCCTTGAAGGCATTTTGAGCCAACTGGGGTCTCCATCAGTGTCCGCTTCTAGTTTAGTTTCTTCATTATGTTCTCTAGGTGTCATCTCATTTCATTGGCTTTGGGGAATGGGCTTCATTACTGCACATCAGCTGAAAATGAGCAGGACCTAAGGAGACTATCTGTAGTTTTGTGACTCACCCTCTGTCACCAGAACCAAGAAACCAGAGGACTATGAATTGCTGTATACATTTTCACAGTAAAAGAAAAAGGTAAAACGGCAAAATTTTGTTAGACATTTTTCTACCACAATAATTTTTGTTTTCTTTTACAACAAATTGTTATATTCTGGAAACCCTGGTGGCATCGTGGCTAAGTGCTATGGGTGCTAACCAAAAGGTCGGCAGTTCAAATCCACCAGGCACTCCTTGGAAACTCTATGGGGAGATTCTACTCTGCCCTACAGGGTCACTATGAGTCGGAGTCGACTCGATGGCAAGAGGTTTGGTTTGGGTTTTTTTTTTTTTTTGCTATTATATTTTATTTTTTGACATATTTTCATCTCTAACGTGTTTTAATTAAAAACATTTCTTTATATTCTTTGCTCTTACAAATTCTTCAATGATTTTGTCACAATTAAACTGCTGAACAGTATCTACTTCCATATATAATACGGATAATTGTTTTTTTTAAAAATTGAATTTAGATGAAGGTTTACAGAACAAACTAGCTTCTCATTAAACAGTTAGTGCGTATATTGTTTTCTGACATTGGTTAACACCACCATGACATGTCAGTGCTCTCCCTTCTCTGCCTTGGGTTCCCTATCACCAGCTCTCCTGTCCTTCCCTGCTTCTAGTCCCTTCCCAGAGCTGCCGTGCCCCTTTAGTCTCATTTTGTCCTATCGGTCTATCTAATCTTTGGCTAAAAGGTGAGCCTCCGGAGTGAATTCATTACTGAGCTAAAAGTGTGTCCAGGGGCGTACTCTCGGGGTTTCCCAGTCTCTGTCAGGCCAGTCAGTCTCGTCTTTTATTTATTGATTGATTGATTGATTATTGTACCTCAGGTGAAGGTTTACAGAACAAACAGTTTCTCATTACACAGTCAGTATGCATATTGTTTTATGACATAGGTTAACAAACCCACGATATGTCGACACTTTCCCTTCTCGATGGTGGAGGACATTTTTTCTTTTTTGGTGAAAATATACATAGCCAAACATACAGCATTTCAAAAATTTCTACACATACAATTCAGTGACATTGATTACGTTCCACTTGTGCTGCTATTCTCACTATCCGTTTCCAAATTATTCCATCACCATTATCTTCAACTCACTGCCGCCTGGGCCTCCTATCAAACCTTTTGAGTTGCTGTTGTCAATTTGATCTCACATAGATAATTCTTTTTTTTTTTTTTTGTACTTTAGATGAAGGTTTACAGAACAGAGTAGTTTCTCATTAAACAGTACACATATTGCTCTATGACAATGGTTAACAACCCCACGACATGTCGACACTGTCCGTTCTCAACCTTGGGTTCCCTATCAGCAGCTTTCCTGTCCCCTCCTGCCTTTTAGTCCTTGTCCCTGGACGGCTGTGCCTCATTACTCCTGTTTTGTTTTATGGGGCTGTCCAATCCCCTGCTGAACAGTGAACCTCGGGAGGGGCTTCATCACTGAACTAAAAGCGTGTCCAGGGGCTGTACTCTCGGGATTTTTCAGTCTCTGTCAGGCCAGTAAATCTGGTCTTTTATTTTGTGTTAGAATTTTGTTCTCCATCCTTCTCCAGCTCTGTCCAGGACCATCTATTGTGACCCTGGTCAGAGCAATCAGTGGTGGTAGACAGGCATCATCTAGGTGTACTGGACTCAGTCTGGTGGAGGCCTTGGTAGCTACGGTCCGTCAGTCCTTTGGACTAATCTTTTCCTTGTATCCTGTTCTCCTCATTCTCCCTTGCTCCCGAATGGGTGAGACCAGTGGAGTATCTTAGATGGCTGCTCACAGGCTTTTAAGACCCCAGATGCTACTCACCGAGGTAGATTGTAGAACATAGTCTTTAGAAACTGTCTTATGCCAGTTGAGCTAGTTGTTCCCCAAAATCATGGTCCCCATTGACCTCAGCCCAGCAGTTCAGTACCTCAGAGAGTTTGGATGTGTCTATGGAGCTTCCATGACCTTTCTTTGTGGAAGTTGTGCTGGCTTCCCCAGTGTTCTGTACTATCTTGCCCTTCACCAAAGTTACCACTTATCTATTGTCTATTTAGTATTTCCCCCACCCCTCCCATCACTTGTAACCGACAAAGATTGTAACTTTTTTTGTGTAAACTTTTTCATGAGCTTTTACGGTAGAGGTCTCATACAATATTTGTCTTTTTGTGATTGACTTATTGCACTCAGCATAATGTCCTCCAGTTTCATCCATGTTATGAGATGCCTCACAAATTCATCATTGCTCTTTATGGTTGCATAATACTCCATTGTGTTTATGTACCATAGTTTGTTTATCCATTCTTCTGTTGATGAGCATCTAAATCGTTTCCATCTTTTTGCTATTGTCAACAATGCTAAAATGAACATGGGTGTGCATATGTCTATTCATGTGATGGCTCTTATTTCTCTAGGATATATTCCTAGGAGTTGGATTCTGGATTGTATGGTATCTCTATTTCTAGCTTTCTAAGGACGCGCCATATCATTTTCCAAAATGGTTATATCATTATGCATTCCCACCAGCAGTGCATAAGAGTTCCGATCTCCCCGCAGCCTCTCCAACATTTGTTACTTCCGGTGTTTTTGATTTGTGCCAGTAATGCCAGGGTGAGATGGTATCTCAATGTGATTTTAATTTGCATTTCTCCAATGGCTAGTGATCGCGAGCATTTCCTAATGTGTCTGTTGGCCACTTGAATGTCTTCTTTGGTGAAGTGTCTGTTCATTTCCTTTTCCCATTATTTAACTGGATTCTTTGTCTTTTTGTTGTAGAGGTGTTGGATTTTCTTGTAGATTATGGAGATTAAATTTTGTCTGACTTGTAATGTCCAAAAATTTTTTCGTATTCTGTAAGTTCTCTTTTTACTCCTTTGGTGAAGTCTTTTGAAGAGCATAGGTGTTTGATTTTTAGAAGATCCCAGTTTTCTAGCTTATCTTCTGGAGTTTGTGTGTTGTTGTTTATGGCATGTATTAGGCGTGTATCAGGGCATCTAGTGTTGATCCTATTTTTTTCTTTTATGAACTTTATCGTTTTTGGCTTTATATTTAGGTCTTTGATCCATTTTGAATTAGTTTTTGTATATGGTGTGAGGTATGGGCCTGTTCCATGTTTTTGCAAATGGACATCCTGTTGTGCCAGCACCATTTGTTAAAAACACTGTCTTTTCCACATTTGATGGATTTTGGGCCCTTGTCGAAGATCAGGTGACCTTAGGTGGATGGATTTACATCCGGGTTCTCAATTCTGTTCCATTGGTCAATGTATCGGTCATTGTACCAGTACTAGGCTGTTTTGACTACCGTAGCTGTATACTAGGTTCTGAGGTCGTGTAGTGGGAGTCCTCCTACTTTCTTCTTCTTCTTCAATAGTGCTTTAATTATTCGGGGCTTCTTCCCCTTCCGTATAAAGTTACTGATAAGTTTTTCCATCTCTTTGAAGAATGTTGTTGGTATTTGAATCGCAATTGCATTGTATTCGTAAATTGCTTTGGGTAGAACTGTCCTTTTCTCTATGTTGAATCTACCTATCCATGAGTATGGTATGTTTTTCCATTTATGTAGATCCCTTTGGGTTTCTTGCAGTAGTGTTTTGTAGTTTTCTCTGTATAGGTCTTTTACATCCCTGGTTAGATCTATTCCTAAGCATTTTATTTTGTAGGAGCTATTATAAATGGTACTGTTCTCCTGATTTCCTTTTCTTTGTTCTCTTTACTGGTGTATAGGAATCCAACTGATTTTTGTATGTTTATCTTGTATCCTGCTACTCTGCTGAATCTTTGTATTCATTCCAGTAGTTTTCTCATGGAGTCTTTAGGGGTATCTTTCTATAGTATCATATCATCTACAAACTGGGACAGTTTAACCTCTTCATTACCAATTTGGATGCCCTTTTTTTCTTTTTCTTGCCTTATTGTTCTAGCTAGAACTTCCAGCACAATGTTAAATAGCAGTGGTGATAAAGCCCATCCTTGTCTTGTTCCTATTCTCAGCGGGAATCTTTTCAGCCTCTCTCCATTAAGAATGATGTTGGCTGTTTTTTTGCATAGATGCCCTTTATTGTGTTGAGAAATTTTCCTTCTATACCTATTTTATTGAGAGTTTTTATCAGGAATGGTGTTGGACTTTGTCAGATGTGTTTTCTGCGTCAATTGAGATGATCATGTGATTCTTTTCTTTCCTTTTATTTATTTGGTGGATTACACTGATAGATTTTCTAATGTTGAACCACCATTGCATACCTGGTATGAATCCTGCTTGGTCATAGTGTATTATTTTTTTGATATGATGCTGAAATATTTTGGCTAGAATTTTGTTGAGAATTTTTGCCTCCCTATTCATGAGGGATATTGGTCAGTAATTTTCTCTTTTTGTGACAGGTTTGCCTGGTTTTGAAATCACGGTTATGCTGGCTTCATAGAATGAAGTTGGAAGTGTTGTTTCCTTTTCTATGTTCCAAAATAGTTTGAGTAGTAGTGGTACAAGCTCACCTCTGAATGTTTGGTAGATTTCTCCGGTGAAGCCATCTGGGCCAGGGCTTTTTTGGGGGACGTTTATTTTTAATTACCCTTTCAATCTCTTGTCTTGTTCTGTGTCTGCTCAGATTTTTAACATCACTTTGTGATAGTTTGGGAAGGTAGTGTGTTTCTAGAAATTTATTCATTTACTTTAGGTTTTCAAAATGTTGGAGTATAGTTTTTCATAATACTCTGTTATGACACTTTTTATTTCAGTTGGGTCTATTTGTAATGTCCCCCATTTTATTTATTTCTTGGGTTATTTGCATTCTCTTCTGTTATTCTTTTGTCATTCTGGCCAATGGTTTGTTGACTTTTTTGATTCCTTCAGAGAATGAGCTTTTGGTTTTGTTGATTCTTTCTATTGTTTTTCTCTTCTCTATTTCATTTATTTCTCCTCTGATCTTTATTATTTCCTTTCTTCTGATGGTTGTGGGCTTGTTTTGCTCTTCTCTTTCTATGTCTTTGAATTGTGTAGTTAATGTTTTGATTTTGTCCCTTTCTTCTTTCTTGACGTGTGCATCTATTGGTATAAATTGTCCTCTGAGAATTGCCTTTGTTGTGTCCCAAAGGTTTTGGTATGATGTGTCTTCATTCTTGTTTGATACTAGGAATCTTTTTTATTCCATCTCTGATTTCTTCTATTACCCAGTGGTTTGTAAGCAGGGTGCTATTCAGTTTCCATGCAATTTTTTTTTCCTTGCTATTTCTGTTGTTAATTTCTTTTGTTTGTGGATTATCTTTACATTTCTTTTGTTTTTGGAGGTATTGTTTTTACTGAGACTTTATGTTTTTCCTCTTTATTTTGATGAGAAGGGTTGTTAACTTTCTTTGTGGTTACTGTGAAATTAACCCCTATATTTCTAAGTTTGAAGAAATCTACTATTACTTGGTATTGCTTTGCCTTCCTCTCCATTATTCCCTCTATTATAGTTCTGATGTTGTTATCATTTACAGATTAATTGCTCTGATACCCTGTTGTATTTCTTTCAGTTTTGGATAGTCCTACAGAGTTCATTTCCTAGATTAGTATCTGGCTGGTATGATCCTGCATCCTAGATTCAGGCTGTGAGCTGATGTTGTTTGTTCTCAGATCAAACGACTCCTTTTAATAAGTCTTCTAAGTTTGGTTTGGTTTTTACGTAGTCCCTTAATTTCTGTTTACCTGGAAATGACCTAATTTCACCATCATACCTGAATGAGAGTATTGCAGGCTATATTATTCTTGACTGGCAATTTTTTTCTTTCAAGGTTTTATATATGTCATTCTATTGCCTTCTTGCCTTCATGGTTTCTGCTGAATAATCTGAGCTTAGTCTTACTGTTTCTCTTCTGTATGTGACTTTTTCTTTTTCTCAAGCTGCTCTCAGGATTCTTTGTTTGTCTTTGGTTTTAGCGAGTGTGATTATGATATGCCTTGGTGATTTTCTTTTGGGGCCATCCTATATGGGGTTCGTTGAGCTTCTTGGATGGCCAGCTTTCATCTTTCATGATATTGGGGAGTTTTCTGTCAGCAGTTCTTTAATGAAACTCTCTGCATTTTCTATTTTCTCCCTGTTCTGGAACTCCGATCACTCGGAGATTTTTGCTTTTGATTGTATTCCACATACCTCTCAGGGTCTCTTCATTTTTCTTCATTCTTTTTTTCTGATTTTTCCTCAGACAGAGTTGTATCCAAGGGGTTGTCTTCATTTTCACTGATCCTGTCTTCTACTGTTTCAAACGTGCTCCTCAGCCCATCTATGACACTGTCCGTTTCTGAAATCTTGTTGTTTATCTTTTGGATTTCTAATAGTTGCTTTTGTATGATTTCTAGTTGTGAACTTATTTTGACATTTTGCTCCTGCATTATTTTCGTGAATTCTTCCATTTTTTTGTCTGTATTTTCCATGAACTTGCCTGTCTTTTCCATGAATTTGTCTATATTTTAATCATTTTTGTCTGCTTTTTGCTTCAACTCTTGGATAGTTCTGAATATTAGATATTTGAATTCCCTATCAGGTAGTTCTAGTGCCTTTTCTTCTACTGGAAAGTCATCTGATATTTTATTTTGGATGCCTACTGGAACCATACTTTCCTGTTTATGTAAATGGTTTGATATTGTCTGCTGTCTTCTTGGCATTCATTATTTATTTCCCTCATTTATTGATTTTGACTTGTCTGTTTCATCCTGCTTTTTGTTTTATTTGGCTATGTCTGAGCAGGAGGGCTGTGTGTTCTCTGTTTTTTGCTTGTCTTCTGCCATGATATTTTTCACCTCCTTCTCCAATTAGCAGGGTCAGTTGCTCAGATATGGTACAGCAGAGCAGGTCTAGCTGAAGAGGAGTTGCTGAGATGGGTTGTTTGTGGCATTACTATGCCACCACGGTGGGCCACTAATCAGTGCAGGGCAGGATCCATTAGGCCATGCCTGGGCTGCTTTGTGGTGTGATGTTCAGTGCACGGTGCAGGTAGGCAGGATGGAGGGGAGAGACTGTGATGTGTGGAGCTAAGATGGGTATGAAGAAAAGAGAAAGGAACAAGAGCCAAAAACATACAAATAAATGAAAAAGAGTGCTAGGGTAACTTGCCGTTGGAGTGGAGGATGAGAGACTCTGAAATGGAGAAAAACAAAAAGGAGAAAAGAGATAAGTGAATAAATAAAAATTAGAAAAAAAGAATAAAATCAAAGCTCCCAGGGTTCCCTCTGGTGTGGCTGCATGGTCTGAGGAAGTTGCTTCCAGGCCATGAAGTAAGCCTGGCTAGAAGGGGTAGAGATGTCACTAAATGTTATGTATTCAGGGGACAGGAAGAGAAGGAAAGTATAGAGGCATGAGAAACTGAGTAATGAAGAAAGATAAAAAGGGAAAAAGAGGAAAAAGAAAACAAAACAAACAAATAAAAAAAGAACAAGAGCCCACCCAAAAAAAGCCATACCCGCAAAAAAGAAAAAAGAAAAAAGAAATGCCTTTGGGCATCTGTGCAAACTGAGGGCTAGGTCTGAAGTAGTGCCGGGCTCCCAATTTGAAAAAATAAAATGAAAACAAACAAACAAACAATTCAAAACAAACAAACAAGAAACCCTGGGATCCCACCAGTGTAACAGCACTGGCCAGGAAGTGGTTTCACATTTGAGTGGCATTTCACAGCCTTTCAGGAAAAAGCAAAGATGGCGCAGGGAGCCAGGTATTTCAGAGAAAGGAGGAGGAGGTGGTGAGAAGTAAGGAAGAAGTCTAAAGAAGTGGAAAAAAGCAACACCAGCAGCCAACAAATGGCACTTAGGGTGCCGGCCAGTATGGGTGGGTGAAATCCAAGTGACACCAGGGTGAAGCCAGTGTTTCCTGGCCAAGAGACTGGCCACAGGAAGCAGAGCAGGCCGAGTGTGGGTGAAGAAGGGTAGAGGGTGGGAAAGCATATATTGCTGGTTTCCTGTTGGTCTATCTCCTGCTGGAAGCTCCATGAAGCTGCTTTCTCATACCGCCTGTTCGCTGATCTCTGATAGGAGTCCAAGATGGTGGATCCACGCTGTGTTAGCTGATAGGTGACCTCTACATGTATCTCTCCTCACTCTCTGTTCTCAGTCATTTTCTTATTCCACTCAGTGCTTGGCTGAGTTCTTTATCTCTTCATTTGACGCTTAGGGTTTCAGGATTGACGTTTTCTGTTTGGCTTAGTTTTTTGGATCTTTGCTGTGGAGGGACAGCATGGTGCTTCTGCCTATAGGGCCATGTTCTGATCTTTTCTTTAAGTTAGAATTTTATTCTACATTTTTCTCCAGCTATGTTCAGAACCCGTTATTGTGATCCCTGCTGGAGCAGTCAGTGCTGGTAGCTGGGCACCATCTAGTACTGGACTTAGCCTGGTGGAGGCCTTAGTAGTTGTGGTCTATTAGTCCCTTGGACTAATCTTTCCCTTTTGTGTTTAGTTTTCTTCATTCTCCCCTGCTCCTGAAGAGGTGAGACCACTGGAGTATCTTGAGATTATCTGCTCATAGGCTTTTAAGACCCCAGAAGCTACTCATCAAGGAATAATGTACAACTTTTCTTTATAAATTATTTTATGCCAGTTGAGCTAGTTGTTCCCTGAGACCATGGTCCCCACAGCCCTCCAAACAGCATATCGGTCCCTCAGGGAGTTTGGATGTGTCTATGGTGCTTCCATAACCTTTCCTTGTACAAGTTGTGCTGGCTTCCCCAGTACTGTGTACTGCCTTACCCTTTACCAAAGTTAACACTTACCTATTGTCTATTTAGTATTCCCCCCACCCCTCCCATCCCTCGTAACCATCAAAGATTGTTTCTTTTTGCATATAAACATTTTCATGAGATTTTACAGTTGTGATCTCATACAATATTTCTCCTTTTGTGATTGACTTATTTCACTCAGCATAATGTTCTCCGGATTCATCTACTTTGTGCGATGCTTCCCAGATTCATCATTGTTCTTTATGGTTGCATACTACTCCATTGTGTATATTTACCACAGTTTGTTTATCCATTTACCTGTTGATGGGCATCTAAGTTGTTTCCATCTTTTTGCTGTTGTGAACAATCTGTAATGAACATGGGTGTGCATATGTCTATTTGTGTGACAACTCTTATTTCTCTAGGATCTATTCCTAGGAGTGGGATTGCTGGATCATATGGTATTTCTATTTTTATCTAAGGAAGGGCCATATGGTTTTCCAAAATGGGTTGTATTATTTTGCATTCCCACCAGCAGTGCATGAGAGTTCCAATCTCCCCGAAGCCTCCCCAACATTTGGTATTTTCTGTTTTTCTGATTCATGCCAGTAATCCTGGGGTGATATGGTATCTCATTTTTGTTTTGATTGACATTTCTCTAATGGCTGGTGATCATGAGTGTTTCCTCATGTGTCTGTTAGCTACTTGAAAGCCTTCTTTGATGAAGAATCTGTTCATTCCCTTTGCCCATTTTTTAACTGGATTATTTAGTTTTTTCTTGTATTGGAGTTGGATTTTCTTGTAGATTTTAGGGATTAGAACTTTGGCAGATTTGTCATAGCCAATTTTTTCCCCCCAGTTTGTAGGTTCTCTTTCTATTCTTTTGGTGAAGTCTTTTGATAAGCATAAGTGTTTAATTTTTTGAAGATCCTAGTTATCTAGCTTATCTTCTAGGGTTTGTGTGTTGTTAGTTATGATTTGTATCCTGTTAATGCTGTCTATTAGGGTCTGTCACATTGATCCTATTTTTTTCTTCTATGATTTTTATAGCTTTTGGTTTTATATTTAGGTCTTTGATCCATTTGGAATTAGTTTTTGTGTATGGTGTGAGGTATGGGTCCTATTTCATTTTTTTGCAGATGGACATCCAGTTTTTCCAGCATCATGTTTTAAAAAGACTGTCGTTTAACCATTTGATGGACTTTGGGCCCTTGTAGAAGGTGACCGTAGGTGGATGGATGTACTTCTGGTTTCTGAATTCTGTTCCACTGGTCGGTGTATCTCTCATTGTACCAGTACCAGGCTGTTTTAACTACCGTACCTGTATACTAGACTCTGAGGTCAGATAGTGTGAGTCCTCCTACATTCTTCTTCATCAATAGTGCTTTACTTATCTGGGACCTCTTCCCTTTCCATATAAAGTCACTGATTAGGTATTCCATCTCTTTAAAGAATGTTGCTGGTATTTGGATCGGGACTGCATTGTATTTGCAGATTGCCTTGAGTGGAATTGACATTTTCACAAGGTTGAATCTACCTATCCATGAGCATTTTTTTTTTTCTTTCTTTAACGTATATCTCTCTGGTTTCTTCAAGTCGTGTTTTGTAGATTTTTTTTGTGTAGGTCTTTCACAACCCTAGTTAGATTTCTTCCAAAGTATTTTATTTTTTTAAGGGCTATTATAAATGGCATTGTTTTCCCAATATCCTTGTCATCATTCTCTTTATTAGTGTATAGGAATCCAACTGAGTTTTGTATGTTTATTTTGTATCCTGCTACTCTGCTGGATTTTCTATTACTACCAGTAGTTTTCTTGGGGAGTCTTTTGGCTTTTCTCTGTATAGTATCATATCATCCACAAATATGGACAGTTTTACTTCTTCATTACCAGTTTGGATGCCCTTGATTTCTTTTTCTTGCCTTATTGCTCTAGCTAGAACTTCCAGCACAATGTTAAATAGGAGTGGTGATAAAGGGCTTCCTTGTCTTTTTCCTGTTCTCAAGTGGAATGTTTTCAGGCCAGCTGTTGATTTGTATTGATGCCATTTATTATGTTGAGGGATTCCCTTCTATACCTATTTTACTAAGAGTTTCTGTCACGAATGAGGGTTGGACTTTGTCGAATGCCTTTTCTGCATCGATTGAGATGAACATGTGATTCTTTTACTTTATTTTATTTTATTTGTGTGGTAAATTATGTCGATTGGTTTTCTAATGTTGAACCATCCTTGTATCTCTTAGTCTTCTAGTGCTGGTATAACAGAAATACCACAAGTGGATGGCTTTAACAAAGAGAAATTTATTTCTTCGAGTAAAGTAGGCTAAAAGTCCAACATCAGGGCATCAGCTCCAGGGGAAGGCTTTCTCTCTCTGTCGGCCTTCTCATCAATCTTTTCCCGGACTAGGAGCTTTTTGGCCCAGGCACCCTGGATCCAAAGGAATAACTTAGGTGTAGCAACATTACAGCTAAATTTTCATGCATATTTGTTTGCTTTTTAGGAAAATTATTATAATATTAAAGACTCAAAATACATTGAAATTATTTTGTACCTTTTAGGTCCACACACTTAACAAGAGAGAAATAGACACATGTTTGGGAGAGAGTGTCCAAAACCAGGCCTGTTTGTCCCAACTGGCAGAGGTGTGTGTGTAAAGCAAGTTCATATCCTCCTGGTGGCCGCCAGGAAGAGGCAAATGGAGACAAGGATGGGGCCGGGGGCCTTGCAAAGGCAGATCACTTGCTTGCCTATCGTTTGGCACTGAAAACTGTTAGAATGGCTGGAATAAAGCAGAGCCCTTTTGGACTTGTAGCTGTGACAATTGAAATGTTTTAAGCAAGGCAAAAGAAAAGCACAGTGCCTCTTTGTCATGATTTCTAATCAAGAACCTTAATCAGGAGGGAAGAAAAAGTGTCCTTGTGAGGCCAGTCTCTTGCATGAGGCCAATCATCTCAGATGTTGGATGTAGGCCAAAAATAAGGTTTAACCACTTGAGTTAAGACCATTCATTTGGACATAGATGTTGTGCTTGACTCGGTGACTCTGTGTCAGCAGCCCAAAACAAATGGAGTATTCACTGAAACATCACTAAATCTCTCACTCTCGTCTGGTTATGCCCCCAGTCCTGAGTCAGTTAGGTCAGGGATGCAGGTTGTGCTGCTAGAGGAGGCTTGTGAGCTGCATTTGGCAACCTCCACACATGCCACAGGTGACACCTGCACATCCTTCTGAGCTTCATAGCTTTTGGAAAGGAAACATTATGTTAACTTTTTAGATAACAGCAATTTGAACTTAGCAAAGAAAGAAACACTTGTATTTCATGGTCTGCCAGAGTACTTGGTACAGAATGGCTATTTATGTCATTTATAAAATAGCTATCCATTTCTTATCAGTCTGTTACCAGGTGGAAATCCAGGATTCTTGCTTGGCATGACACATATGGGCCAATAAATGAGAGATCAAGGTGGGAGAACAGGAAAGGCAACTATATTTTATTGTACAAGGAAGAGGGGTCCGTCGGAGCTGCTGCTGCCAAGACTGCTCGTCAAGGGCAGGGAGGCAAGTTAGTTTTAAAGGGGTTACAAGTAGGGAGTTCATACAAATTACATCAGCAACATTCTTAATCATACTACACAGGTGCAATGGGGTTTACATAAAAGCAGAATTCAAACACCAAGCTGGGGGGAAGGAAGCCAAGCAAAGCAAACAAGATTTTTAACACAGTACTGTGGGGACTGTCCCACTCTTTCCATGTCTTTTTGGACATTTGTCATTCAAGACAAATGTCTATTTTGAACTATAGCCAGGTTTGGAATTATTTGGCATATTTTCAGGGAGGGGCAAATATTGGAGCTAGCCCTTTCATTGTGGCTACTGGCCTGTTATTGGTTTATAACTATTTGCTAAATGTTAAAAGAAAAAGAGTAGCTTTTATCCCCTGTTTATGTGAATATCTGCCTAAAGGATTCTCTCCCCACCCCCGATTGTCTTAGCTATTGTCTGTATACCTCAGGGCCAAGTTGATGTGTTTTTATGTGTCTTTGTGAGTCCAGCTCCAGCTGGGTCACATTCTTTATGCTCAAGGACAGGCAATAATGGCTCCAATGCTATCTCCCTAAATCATTGTTTCCTTTGATTTGGTATTGGAGATATTAATACTTGGACTTAGCTGAGCCCTTAGTTGGAGGCCACGGCAGACTCTTTAAACTCATGAAGCTTGTTTTCCACCAGATACCATCTGGTTCTTCACCAGGATCTTAAGTAAGAGCAATCACATTGCCGAAGTGAGCAGACTCAATGTGAATCAACATTTTAGCCTGAGGATTTGTTAAGTGTGTAAGACAATAGAAGATACGTTTTATAATGCCTAATACTATCAGGGTGCAGACTATTACTATCTCTTGCAATAGTGATCTAGCCCCATGTACTTATTCCTGATAGTAACCAACCAAATAAATCTGCTGTTTGTAAGGGTGTTACAGTGTGTAACCAAGTAGCTTGCTTTCTAATTCTCTCTATATCCTATTCCACATCCCCTGTGTTATTTATCCAAATGCAACCAGAGAGATCTGTTACAACACAGACTACATTTTCTTGGCCTTAAAAAAGTCTAAGGGTATTTTGTTATCTCATGTCACCTTGGTGAATGAGGTCAAAGATTACTGTTGTGTTTTTATCTCATTAGCAACTTCGTCTGTTATTTGTCCCAAAGTGATTGATAAATTCCTTAAAATTTTTTCCCAAAGTTTGAGGTTCAAAAGGACACCCAAAGGCAATGGCCTGTGTAGGTAGCCTAACCTCCATGAAAGCCAGAATTCTTTATTGTGGGAGAATTATAACTCTTTCCTCATTTCTTCCTTTGGATCATAATCTTGCCACAGAATTTTTTTTTTTTTTACTGTACTTTAGATGAAGGTTTACAGAACAAATAGTTTCTCATTAAACAGTCGGTACACATATTGTTTTATGACATTGCTTAACAACCCCACAACATATCAATCCTCTCCCTTCTCCAGCTTTTTCTTTTTTTTGAAAAAGTACATAGCCAAAGATACACCGTTTCAAAAATTTCTACTTGTACTGTTCAGTGACATCGATTACGTTCTTCCAGTTTTGCTGCTATTCTCACTTTAGATGAAGGTTGACAGAACAAAATAGTTTCCCAGTAAACAGTTAGTACACATGTTGCCCTATGACAATGGTTAACAACCCCACTACATGTCAACACTGTCCTTATTCAACCTTGGGTTCCCTAGCACCAGCTTTCTTGACCCCTTCTGCCTTCTAATCCTTGTCCCTGGACTGCTGTGCCTCATTAGTCCCATTTTGTTTATGGGCTGTGCAATCCCCGGCTGAACCGTGAACCTCAGAAGTGACTTCACCACTGAGCTAAAAGGGTGTCTGGGGGCCATACTCTTAGGGTTTCTCCAGTCTCCTTCAGGCCAGTAAATCTGGTCTTTTTTGTGTGTGTCAGAATTGTCTTCTACATCCTTCTCCAGCTCTGTCCAGAACCCTCTGTTGTGATCCTGGTCAGAGCAGTCAGTGGTGGTAGCCAGGTATCATCTAGCTGTACTAGATTCAGTCTGGTGGAGGCCTCGGTAGCTGTGGTCCATTAGTCCTATGGACTAATCTTTTCTTTGTATCCTGTTCTCTTCATTCTCCCTTGCTCCTGAAGGGGTGAGACCAGTGGAGTATCTTAGATGGCTGCTCACAGGCTTATAAGAGCCCAGAGGCTACTCACCAAGTTAGAATGTAGAACATTGTCTTTATAAACTGTGTTATGCCAATTGAGCTAGATGTTCCCCGACACCATAGTCCCCACAGCCCTCCAGCCAGCAATTCAGTCCCAAAGGGAGTTTGGATGTGTCTATGGAGGTTCCATGACCTTTCCTTGTACAAGTTGTTCTGGATTCCCCAGTAATGTGTACTGTCTCACCCTTCACCAAAGATCCCACTTAGCTATTGCCTATTTAGTGTTTCCCCCCAACCGTTCCCTTGCCTCATAATCAACAAAGATTGTTACTTTTTGTGTGTAAACTTTTTCGTGAGTTTTTACAATAGAAGTTGCACACAATATTTCTCCTTTTGTGACTGACTTATTTCCCTCAGCATAATGTTATGAAATGCTTCACAGATTCATCACTGTTGTTTATTGTTGCATAGTACTCCACTGTGTGTATGTACCATAGTTTGTTTATCCATTCATCTCTTGATGGGCATCTAGGTTGTTCCTATCTTTTTGCTATTGTGAACAATGCTGCCATGAACATAGGTGTGGATATGTCTATTCGAGAGACGGCTCTTATTCCTCCAGGATATATTCCCAGGAGTGGGATTGCTGGATCATATGGTACGTCTATTTCTAGCTTTCTAAGGAAGTTCCATATCATTTTCCAAAATGGTTGTATCATTTTGCTTTCCCAACAGCAGTGCATGAGAGTTCTGATTTCCCCACAGCCTCTCCAACATTTGTTATTTCCAGTGTTGTTGATTCGTGCCAGTAACGCTGGGGTGAGATGGTATCTCATTGTGGTTTTTATTTGCATTTCTCTAATGGCTAGTGAGAGCGAGCATTTCCTCACGTGTCTGTTGGCCCCTTGAATGTCTTCCTTGTTAAAGTGTCTGCTCATTTCCTTTGTCCATTTTTTAATAGGATTATTTGTCTTTTTGTTGTAGAGGTGTTAGATTTTCTTGTAGATTATGGAGATTAGACCTTTGTCTGAGTTGTACAGTCCAAAAATTTTTTTGCATTCTATAGACACTCTTTTTAGTCTTTTGGTGAAGTCTTTTGAAGAGCATAGGTGTTTGACTTTTAGAAGATCCCAGTTATCTAGCTTATCTTCTGGGGTTTGTGTGTTGATGGTGATGGTTTGTATCCTGTTATTGCCGTGTATTCGGGCCTGTAGCATTGGTCTTATTTTTTCTTCTATGAACCTTACACTTTTTAGCTTTATATTTAGGTCTTTGTTCCATTTTCAATTAGTTTTGTATATGGTGTGAGGTATGGGTCCTGTTTCATTTTTTCTGCAGATGGTTATCCAGTTTTGTCAGCACCATTTGTTAAAAAGACCGTGTTTTCCCCATTTGATGGACTTTGGGCCATTGTCGAAGCTAAGGTGACCATAGGTGGATGGATTTATATCCGGGTTCTCAATTCTGTTCCATTGGTCGATGTATCTGTTGTTGTACCAGAACCAGCCTGTTTTGACTACTGTAGCTATATAGTAGGTTCTGAAGTCAGGTAGTGTGAGTCCTCCAACTTTTTTCTTCTTTTCCAATAGTGCTTTACTTATTCAGGGCCTCTTCCCTTTCCATAAAAAGTTAATGATTAGTTTTTCCATCTCTTTGAAGAATGTTGTTGGTATTTGGATCAGGATTGAGTTGTATTTTTAAGTTGCTTTGGGTAGAATTGTCATTTTCACAATGGTGAGTCTACCTATCCATGAGCATGGTATGTTTTTCCATTTATTCAGATCCCTTTGGGTTCCCTGCAGTAGTGTTTTGTAGTGTTCTTTGTATAGGTATTTTACATCCCTGGTTAGATTGATTCCTATGTATTTCATTTTTTTAAAGGGTATTATAAATGGTATTGTTTTCCTGATTTCCTTTTCATCATTCACTTTATTGGTGTATAAGAATCCAGCTAAATTTTGTATGTTTATGTTGTATCCTGCTACTCTGCTGAATTTTTCTATTAGTTCCAGTAGATTTCTGGTGGAGTCTTTAGGGTTTTCTATGCATAGTATCATATCATCCGTAAACAGGGACAGTTTAACTTCTTCATTACCAATTTGGATGCCCTTGATTTCTTTTTCTTGCCTTATTGCTCTAGCTAGAACTTCCAGCACAATGTTCAATAGGAGTGGTGATAAAGGGCATCCTTGTCTTGTTCCTGTTTTCATCGGGAATGTTTTCAGCCCCTCTCCATTAAGAATGATGTTGGATGTTGGTTTTGCATAAATGTCCTTTATTATGTTGATAAATTTCCCTTCTAAACCTCTCTTCTTGAGAGTTTTTGTCAGGAATTGGTGTTGGACTTTGTCGAATGCCTTTTCTGTGTCATTTGAAATGATCATGTGACTCTTTTCTTTCCTTTCATTTATCTGGTGGATTCCATTGATTGATTTTCTAATGTTGAACCATCCTTATATACCTGGTATGAATCCTACTTGATTGTAGTGTATTATCTTTTGGATATGATGCTGAATTCTATTGGCTAGAATTTTGTTGAAAATTTTTGCCTAAATATTCATGAGGGATATTGGTCTGTAATTTTCTTTTATTGTGGCGGGTTTGCCTGGTTTTGAAATCAGGGTTATGCTGGCTTCTAGAATGAATTTGGAAGTGTTGCTTCCTTTTCTATGCTCTGAAGTAGTTTGAGTACTACTGGTAAAAGCTCTTCTGTGAATGTTTTGTAGAATGATCCAGTGAAGCCACCTGGGCCAAAGCTTTTTTTCTGTTGAGAGTTTTTTTTTTTTTTTTTAAATTACCTTTCTTCTCTTCTTTTGGGTCTGTTCAGATTTTTAACATCACTTTTCTGTAGTTTGGGTAGGCAGTGTGTTTCTAGTAATTTATCCATTTCCTTTAGGTTTTCAAATTTGTTGGAGTATAGTTTTTCATAATATTCTGTTATGATCCTTTTTATTTCAGTTGAGTTTGTTGTAATGTCATCCCTTTCATTTCTTATTTGGCTTATTTGCTTCCTCTCCTGTTTTTCTTTTGTCAGTCTTTCCAGTGGTTTGTCGATTTTGTTGATTCTTTCAAACAACCAACTTTTGGTTTTGTTGTTTCTTTCTGTTGTTTTTATATTTGCTTTCATTTATTTCTGCTCTGATCTTTATTGTTTCCTTTCTTCTGGTGGCTGTGGGCTTTTTTTTTTTTTTTTTTTTTTTTTTTTTGATGTTCTCTTTCTATTTGTTTGAGTTATGTAGTTAATGTTTTGATTTTTTTCCCTTTCTTCTTTTTTGGTGTGTACATCTATTGCTCTAAATTGTCCTTTGAGGACTGCCTTTGCTGTGTCCCAATTGTTGTAGAATCTTTGATCAAAAAGGCTCAATAAATAGTAATTGGGCACTATCTGGTTTTTAAGATCCCAGGCACCATACAACAAACTAGGAGGTAGAATAGAAACACTAACAATAGTATTGGGCCAGTTGTCTGAAATAACCAATGAAACCATGACCCTAACTTCTTTGAACCGAGGAAGAAAATCTCATGAGATGTTTGTGTATACACAAGCAACATCAGTAATGGCTTTTCATATGCCTCAGTACCAACTACATTCTGCAAAACCTCAGATTGACTATTAATATAAACACAGCAACCCTTACCTATTAAGACACAAACTGTTCCTCTAGATAACTAATAGGAAATCTAATGCCGTTCTATTCTGTAGAAGCATACCTTGAGTTTCAGACACTTATCTGGTTACGAATGTTACATCTTTGCCAAATTTACCAGCACGAACTTCTAATTTAAGAATTACCATATTTAAACCCGTTAGTTAGATACTTTAGGAGAAAGGAAAATGGTTTTTTATATCCAGAAAGTAGGATCTTAAAACATCAGCACTATTCCCATATAAAACCCATAGTTTCCTTTCATTTACTCAGTCTTACGTAGTTAATTTCTGTTCCTCATGATTCTGAATCAGCTGCAGTCTCTGAATCCATCACCCTCAACATAAGAGTTTTGGAAGTCTTGATCTGTGTAGTCACAGCTCTTTCATAGGTCTAATATAGTCCATCTTTTTGTTGAGATATTTTGGTCAAACATTTTGGCAAATCAGCCAAGTAAAAACTTATCGGCGTGTGAGAAAGCTCAATATGATCATGATTAGTTTATAAAAATAATACTCTTATAGTGGAATACCTGATAGAAATTAATTACAAGCTTCACATAAAGGCCAAATAAAATCAGTTAAAAAAAAACTTTATATAAAAATATTTCTAAATCTAATCATTAACCATATTTTTAAAGAGCTTCAGAAATAATACACTATAATCTTGAGGCATAACACCATATAGTCAGGATATACCAAGGATATACTGAGATGATCATCTCTCTGCATATCTGAATAGTAATTAAAAAAAAAAAACTTCATACATAAATGATGTGAATTCCCCAATCAAACCACTGGCTTTGATAAAGTTACGACCAAGTTAGTAATTAAGAAATAATAACAAAATTATGACATAATATTATGTATTTGCTGTCTAATTTAGGCAAAAACACAAGAGCAAATACTAACATATAAATTTTAACCCAGAAGGAATCAGGTGTTTCTCTTGATTTTGACAACACATTCCATGTGATTTATTAAACAAAGCTTTTTAGCACCTTTCCTTCATAAAAGTTTTTTTGTGAACTTCCATGAAGTTTAAGAGTTGTCAGGAGTTTATTATAGGTCACCATAAAACAATACTTAAGTTATGTAACCAAAGATCTTAAAGGAAAAAACTTAGCTTTTTTTTTTTTTTTCCTAAGGCCATGTGGCCTGAGTTTTGACTCAGGAATCTTATTCTAATGAGAGGTCAAACCTTTGCCTTCCAGGCAGACAACACAAAGAATAAATTAACCCTTTAACTCACAAATCAAAAAAATTTTGTTATTTTAACAACGAGAAACCCATTCTTAATTTTATACGCTATTTAACATTAAAGCTCTTAAAAATCTCATAAATTAAACCATTAAACTTTAGTCAGACAGATGAAATATATGACCATATCAAATAAAATTTTTAAACCTCTTAAATGTTGTCTTTGTTGCATATCTCTTATAGTGCATCCCTTTAAAATGGCAAAAATGAACACAATCATTAGCAGACTTAAATATATATATATCTATATATATATATCTACATATCTACATATATATATGTATATATTCTGCCTCTTGTGGCATAAAAAGCCAATGTATATGAACTTAAATTATGACAAATATCTATTAACTCAATTTTCACATCTGTAAGTTACCTAAAAGCTCTTGGAAATCATTTTTAACCTGTATATTATAAAACATAACTGTAGTTGAAATAAAGTCTGTTTAAATATTCTAATTTTCATTTAACTCTTACCATTTTCCACATTTTCCCAATCTAATTTTAGTCCTTAAAGATTTTATCACCTGGCTTTGGGAATAACAAAGTTTCTGCTCAACTGACCAGTTCATTGATAGAGATATAACCTGAAGTCTCCAGCTAGGGCTGGAAACATTTTCCCAGGCGATTTGAAGTGTATCTCATTGTAATTTCTTTGCTTTTCTTTTCCTTTGGCTTCTTATACTTCCCCTACAATAGGGAGACCTTGCTTACAGTTCTTTTATGATTGGGATCCTCCCAATTTCTGGTAAATATAGTAAGCTTCCTGGAGCTATATGACCTTGGAGACTGGAGACCCAGGAGGCCTAATGATGCCCCACCCTCTCTATTTTTTGACTCATGGTAGAAGACAAGATTAGGCCAGTCCGATTCATTTACATATGTTTAAATTGATCGAGGCATTTTGAAAGGCTGTCTGTACAGTAAATACCAAAGCTCTTTAGCAATTTTGTCAATTACTCCACTGATTCTTGGCTAGCAAGACCACAGGCTGAGGGGGAGGGGTTTGATGTTGCCATGCCCTCACTCTCTAGACTCATGGAAGACAAGATTGGGTCATCACAATTCATTTACATTTGTTTAAGTTGGCCTAGGCATTTTGAAAGGCTGTGTACCCAGTAAATACCAAAGCTCTTTAGCAATTCTGTCAATGAATCCATCAATTCTTGGCTAGCCTTTTTTTCCCCTAGGCATGTCCCTTGTCCTTTTACCAACTCTGGAACTACCAGTTTTATTTTAAGAAAGAATTATTCTTTTTGCTTAAATAAAACACATTTCATATAATATCTAGCTTAAGTTACTTAGACTTAAACATAAAGTTTTTCAATGTAGCTACTAAAAATCTAAATCATAAGACAGACACAAGACACAGTTTCTCTTGGATGAAGAAAGAACTGAGGTTCTAAGACAGCCTTACAAAAAACTGCAATTCTCAGCCATAGCCTCCAACTTGATATAAGACAGAAACTTAGACACAACACTCTAGACCAGAAGCAAGCTCTCAGAACAAAACAGGACAGAAAGACCACATAAACTCACCAAACAATACCACACAAAACAAGGATATCAGGAGTCTAGTTTCTTATAGTGTATATAAATATGAACCCCACACCAGTGTCTTAGTAGCAGTGGTGGTGGGCGGGAGGTGGAATCCAGGTTCATTTAGCAAAGATGTTAAGCTCTAAGGTTCAAGCTTTTGCTTTCCTTCTTTTTGACGTAATTCATTCTGTGGCTAGAGACTTAGTCTCTTATTTTAGACCTTAAATATTCTATTTCTTCCAATTGGAAACTACTTTAAAGTAGCTACTGATGATTTTAATTTTAACATTGTGATTCTTTACTGAGAAAATGTATCATAACACAGGTCAGGAGCTACCACTTTTCCCTGCAAATTTCCTAACACAGGTCAGAAGTTGCCACCTCCTCCTGAAAATTTGGCAAAACATAACACTATTTTTGAGGTTTTCTCTCAGCCACAAAAAGAAATCTAATGCGGAATGCCGTGGGGTTTGAACCGTGTTTCCTTTAGACCAGTGTGTACCTTCCTTGTGCGAGAGTTTGCTTGTGGGTGGCAGGCAGCCTAGTGGTCTAGCTTGTCTCGTGACCGCCTTCTCTTGTCATGGGAGTCTGTAAAGCTCGTGATGAGCACCAGCGACCACCCTAATAATGGCTTTTACTGGTCGACCCGTGCCCGAAGTTTTTTGGCTTATACTGGCTCAGAGCTCTTTGAAAATAGATTTACCTCTTTAATGTTTCAAATGCCTGAATCCGGACCAAAACTGAAGTTCCCCAAGAGTTACTAGGTATCTCTCTTAAACACATGATCAAGCAAAAATCTAAGAAAGATTCTCCTTAAACAACTGGTTTTCAAACAAATGTGCCAAACAACACTTAAGAAACACAAGAAAAATAACAAAAAGAATAAGCAAAGTTTCGTTTTCCAAGGGGGCTCACCCCATCTGTGGCGAAGGGACACGGAGCTCAAATACTTAGGTCCAGAAGATAGGACCTTTCTTTTTGCCGGCCTCTCTCTGCCGTCCGGTCTCCTCGAGGTGGACTGGATTCATGGTTTTAGAATCCCTGCAAAAACTACACTATTAACTCTTGTAGGGTAGAAACACCACAAAGTTCAGTAAAGCAAAAACAAAAGTTTTATTTTGCATATGTTTAAAGAGGCAAAAGTAGGAAAGGGAAAAACATGCTGCCAAAGCCACGTCTGCCTGCGTTTCCGTTCCCGGTTCTTAAGGATGCATCCTAGTGGGCCGCATTCCGGGATCCCTTGAATGTTCCCCATTCTCTGGATACACACACTTACACACTCACACAACCTAATCTGGTGCACCAATTTAACATGTACCTGAGCCTTTTATGCCCTCAGCAGTTAACTCCTCTCACTTATTGGTTCTCTTCCAAGGCCTTACCTAGGAATTCCCCTCTTATTTACCAAATAACCTCAGATTCCTAATGCCCTCAATGGTCGATTTCTCCTGCTTCTTAGGACTCCTCTCAGGCCTTCCCTAGGCACTTAGCAAACAACCCAGATGCATTTCATGTCTCTCACAGAGCCATCATTTGGGTCCCAGGGGGATCAGCTTTCAGAGCTACTCCAAGGCCCCTAGGAGAAATCTCTTGGTGGCACCAGACACTGGGGCCAGTCCATTTTTTGTCATCTACCTCAGGAACTGAGCAGACGGCTCCTGGCTGGTTCGCCAGAAATGTTACCGGGTGGAAACCCCAGGTTCTTGTTCGGCATGACTCGTATTGGCCAGTAAACGCGAGACCAAGGTGGGAGAACAGGAGAGGCACCTTTAGTTCAAGGTACCTGGAAGAGGAGTTAATTGGAGTTGCTGCTGCCAAGACTGCTCGCCGAGGGTGGGAAGGCAATTACTTTTAAAGGGTTACAAGTAGGGAGTTCCTACAAATTACATCAGCAACATTCTTAATCATACTACGTAGGTACAATGGGGTTTACATAAAAGCAGAATTTAAATGCAAAGCTGGGGGGAGGGAAGCCAAGCAAAGAAAATAGGATTTTTAATACAGCACTGTGGGAGCGGTCCCAGGTCATGAAGAGTGAAGGTGGAAAATTATCCTCACAAAACTAGAAGAGAAAAAATCCAATCCTTTTTTACTTGTCACACCTTCATCTTTCTTATATGACTTATTGAGATATAATTCACATAGCATACAATCCAACCCTTTAAATATAGAATTAAATGGGTTAGTACATTCACTGAGCTTGCAGCCATCACCACAATCAATTCTAGAACATTTTTGTCACCCCGCAAAAGAATCCCACACTCATTAACAGTCACCCTCCCCTCAAACAACCTCCCCAGCCTTGGGCAACCATTAATCTATATTCATCTCTACAGACCTGTCTACTCTGGACATTTCCTATAATGGAATCCTACAACAGGTAACATTTTCAGACTGGCTTCTTTCATTTGACACAATGTTTCGAGGTTCATCCATCTTACAGGATGTAACAGTACTTCATTCTTTTTATTGACCAATAATATTCCATTCTATGGCTATTCCATATTTTATTTCTTCATTAATCAGTTGATGGACATTTGCGTGGTTTCCACATTTTGGCTTTCACGAACATTTATGGTTCATGAAATGCTATCATGAACATTTATGGACAAGATTTTGTGTGCACGTATGTTTTCATTTCTCTTGGATCTAATCTAGGAGAGATATTGTTATGTCATATGGTAGCTATGTTTAAACTTTTGAGGAACTCGCAGACTTTTTTCCGAAGTGGATGCTAGTAGTTGAGTGCTCAACTGTTTGCACCACCCAGGGATACACACACACATAAATTTTAAAAGTGTAATTATTTTCCTTGTTTTTTCATTGGTTGTCAGAGTCATGAGTTCTTGTTTCTTTACATTCTCCGTCTCCATGAGGTAACAATAGTATGTATGTGTGTGCGTGTGTGTGAGAAAGAAGGAGATTATGAACTCATGAATTTTCATATATCTGGGATGTTTCAATCTGTTGCAGTTGTTATTTCTTTTGAGTCTCAAATTGTACCATCCTTGGCATTTGGCTCCTTTAACACAACCCCAGTAGCTCTGACAGCTTTCCTGCAACCTGGTAGAACAATGTGTTCCACGCTCATCTTGTGAGTTTCCTTCCACAGAAGTGGATTCATTGTTTCTCCCAGAAGTCCTGATACTTTTAGTGGGCAGTAGCACTTAGGTACCTGGTCTGGACTTGGTGCAAATGACTCTTCCTGATTGAGCTGAAGAGGTCTACTTATTACGACATGTAGTATAACTCAGGCAGTCAGGAACAGAAGGAATGTAAGCAAGAGAAAAGTGGGAAAAAAGATGCTAAATGGGGCATAGCAGCAAGTATGAGAAAGTAATCGGATAGCTGGACCTGTACGCTAGGCTCAGTTCTTCCTCTGACTGATGTAATGCCTTCAGCTTCCTCATCTGGGAAATGCAGTGTATGGGAAAGGGGGGGTGGGCTTACTATCTCTAAGACCCTTCTATTCTAACCTTTTATGAATCTGTCTCCCAATGGTTATTTTTTTTTCATTTTTAATAAACTTTAGTTTTTGAAACAGTTTAGATCTACAAAAAGTGCACCAATAGTACAGCTAATTCCCGTATACTGTACAGCCAGTCTCCCTCATTATTAACATTTTACATTAGTATGGTGCATTTTTAAATAATTGATGACCTAATACTGATACATCATTATTAACTGAATTGCATACTTTATTGAGATTTCATTAGGTTTTACCTAATATCCTATTTCTGTCCCAGGATCCTATCCAGGACACCATAATACATTTAGTTTTCATGTCTCCTTACACTGTGACAATTTCTCAGACTTTCCTTACTTTTGATGATTTTGCTAGTTTTGAGGAGTACTGGTCAGCTGTTTTGTAGAATGTCCCTCTCTTGGGATTAGTCTGATGTTGAGGAAGACCACACAGGCAAAACGTCACTCCCATCAGATTATATCAAGGGTATATACTACCAACATGGCTTATCACTGTCAGCTTAATATCAGATGCCCAATTGTTCCACCGCCATTTGTGGAAAAGACTATCCCACCCTTTCTCTATTTAATTGCCTTTACTTTTTTTTAATCAAACTATATTTGTATGGAACTATTTCTAGGCTCTCTATTCTTTTCCATTAATCTACGTGTCTATTCTATCATTAGTAACACTATCTTGATTACTGTAGCTCTATAGTTGTTGTTGCTAGTTGCCTTCAAGTGTGTTCTGATCCATGGTGACCCCCTATGTGCAGAGAAGCACTGCTCCATAGGGTTTTCAAGACGGTGACCTTTCAGAAGTAGGTCACCAAATCTGTCTCCTGAGATGTCTCTGGGGCAGAGAGACCAGTAACCTTTTGGCTAGTAGTCAAGCGCTTAACCATTTGCACCACTCAGGGACTGCTAGCTTCATAGTGAGCCTTTGAAATTGGATAATGAGATTCTTCCAACTTTGTTCTATTTCTTTAATGTATATTGCCTCTTCTGGCTCTTCTGCATTTCTATATAAAATTTAGAATTAGTTTGCTCATATCTACAAAATAGATTGTTGGAATTTTGATTGGAATTGCACTGAATCTATAGCTCAAGTTGGGGAGAATTCATACATGAACAATATTGAGCTTTCCAATTCATGAACATGGAGTATGTCTCCATTTACTTAGGTCTTCATTTTTTTTTAATTTTTTAATTTTATTTCTTTGTTTTTATTTTCATCATAGTTTATAGTATTTGGCATATAGGACCAGCACACAGTGTGTTAGGTTTATACCTAAGTATATCATTTTTTAGGTGCTATGTAAATGGTTTTGTTTTGTGAATTTCAAATTCTGGTTGTTTACTGCTGGTATATAGGAAAGCAATTGAATCTGTATATTAACCTTGTATACTACAATCTTGCTATACTCACCCACTTATTAGTTTCAGGATTTTTTTTAATATATTCTTTTTCATAAGAGATGCCCCAGGTCTAAGGATTTATCTTTCTAGTAGTTATTATTTGGGCTGATAGCTACTGAGGCATCCTTAATTCTGCCTATTCTTCAACTGTTGATGTCAACAGTCACGACTATGTCTTTTCATATTCTTCAGCCTTTTGCCATCCCCAGTTTTGATCTTCTGTGGGAACTGACTTAGTTTTTTTATATTTCCATGCTCTTTTGGGGAATACAGGTAGTTATTGTATGTTTCTGCATATGAGAAATTCTTTGAAAGTGCCCCAGACTGTTCAGCCATTTCTAATTTACTGCTGTCTTCTGTGCCTTGGTGTGGGGAGAATCCTCCAGGTGTTGCTATCCTCTGGGTCTCCAACAAGGGCATCTTGCCAAGGTGAATTCTGCCCAGGGGTCCCCCAGGCATATCCAGGATGTTCTTTTCTCACCCTGGACCTGCCCTGGAGTGGACACAGGGTTGGAACCTATGTCAGTCATGCTGCAGGTACTCAAGCTTCCTGTGCTTCCTCATTTCTTCTTTCCTTCCACAACTTGGGAGATTTCTTTCTAGTCTGGAGAACAGGGAGACTTATCAAATATTTTTTTACTTTCTAGAATTAAAACCCAAGAACCGGCTCTTTTGTGTTCTGGGTTATGCTATAAAATAATCCATCCTTGAGGTGAAAATATAACACCTTCTAAATGAATGTCAAAAGTTTTAATAAGGAAATATTGACAATGAAGTGTACTTCATTTAATGCAGCAAAGAATTATTAAACCCTGTTTGTCAAGTGGATTGCTACAATGCCACAAAGAGGCTGTCGTTTTGACCTATAGGTGATTGGGACAATAAAATGTCCAGCGTGCCATACAATTACTAGAACAAAGAACACAGAAATTTCAAAGTAGTCAGCCATGAAGAAAGTAACTTAGACCGAAGTAATGATTTTACTTTTTTTTACTATTAATAATTTTTGTTCTTGAGGTAGGGGAAGTATGTGGAAAGCTATCCTAAATGGAGGGTGACAGAGTGGTCTGAAGAATATTTAAACCTCCCCAGAAATGATATGGGGGGATTTAGACTGTTAAAAATAATCAAAACTCAAAGAAATTGAAACATAAGGCTTATTCAGAGCGGTTATTCTACATACATATAGGGACACCGTTCTGATCCAAAAAAAAGCAAATGGCTCAAAGTAAGATAGTTACAATGAAGCTTATAAAGAGAAAAGGAGGGAGAAAAATAGAAGATTAACCATTGGCTAATCTTAACGTGATTGATTGAACCCCACCTTCCCCCTTTTGGAGCCCTGGTGGTGCAGTTGTTAAGAGCTCGGTTGCTAACCAAAAGGTTGACAGATGGAATCCACTAGTCGCTCTTTGGAAACCATATGAGGCAGTTCTACTCTATCCTTTAGGCTTGCTATAAGTCAATTCAAGCAATGGGTTTTGGTTCTCCCCCTTTTACTGAGCTCAACTAATATCAGATTACTAGGCGGTCTCTGGCCTGGCATCTAAAACCTTGGTTTGGTTGGTAAGCAATAACCTTAAAATGAAAGTAAGATGTCTGTTATTATTTTTTCTCTCTGACAGGACCATGGAGAACAAGTCACTGGTTTGTGAAGTAGTGTGGACTAGTAATCAGCAGAAAAATGATTAACATAATAATGGTCTCCATTTCTGTTGGCCTAGCGTGGCCCAGGCACTCTGCCTGCTGGGGCCTTCGTGTAATAATGATGGGAACTAACACCTTATAGAACCCTGACTCTGTGCCAGCCACTTGACCAGTGCTTCACATGGGTTATTTATTCTTTCACAACTTGAGAGATGTCTACTAAATGCCCAAACACCCTAGAGCTGGGGGAGCTGGGCTGTAAACCCCGTTCTCTCTGCTTCTCAAGACTGCACTGTCCCCCATGAGCTGTGTTCCTCGTTGTTGGCATTGAGAGGCAGACCGCCATCACGAATGGGGCGCCCATGTCTTGGAGTTGAGTCACCTGCCATGTAGTCTGTGAGTGTGTACTTGGACGTGGGATTTGAGCATCTTTGCAATGAGAGTGTCTGGGTTTTCAGGCAGCAAGGACAGTAGGACTATGTTCAGAGAACAAAAAGAAACAGCTGCTTGGAGTTGACTCTGATTCACGATGCCCTCATGTGTGTCAGAATAGAACTGAGCACCATAGGGTTTGCAATGGCTGATTTTTTAGAGCTAGATCAACAGGCCTTTTCTCCAAGGCACCTCTGGGTGGATTTGAACCTCCAACCTTTGGTTAGCAGCCAATCGTGTTAACTGTTTGCAACACCCAGAAACTCGTTAGACAATACTATTGTTGTTGTTAGTTGCAGTTGATTCAGCTCCAACTCATGGTGACCTTATGTATAATAGAACGAAATGTTGCCTGGTCCTGTGCTATCTTCATGATCTTTGATATGTTTGAGCCCATTGTTGAGGCTATTGTATCAATTTATCTCACTGAAGACCTTATTTAACAATTTAGGGACTCAGTAAAATGCTATGCAATATGTGTTCTCCAGAGGAAAGCAAATTCGCTTGTTATTGCTACAGTGTGACTTTGTGAGTTTTGTTTTACTTATTTATTTTTTTTTAATTTACTTTAGGTGAAACTTTACGGAGCATATGGATTTCTCATTCAACAATTTACACACAAATTGTTTTGTGACTTTGGTTGCAATCCAGGTGATGTGTCAACACTCTCCTCTTCCATACCACAATTCCCCATTTCCGTCTGTCCATTTTTCCTGTCCCTTTCTGCCTACTCACCATTGCTTTTGGGCAGGTGATGCGCTTTTGGTCTCATATACATGATTGAACTAAGAAGCATGTTCCTCATGTGTGTCATTGCTTAGGCTGAAGGGTGAACTTCGGGAGTGACTTCAGTTCTCAGTTAAAAGGGTGTATGGAGGCCGTAGTCTCAGGGGTTCTTCCAGTCTCTGTCAGACCAGTGAGTCTGGTCTATTTTTTGATTTGTGGATTTGAATTTTGTTCTACATTTTTCTCCTGCTCTGTCCAGGAGCCTCTGTTATGATCCCTGTCAGAGAAGTCAGTGGTGGTATCTGGGCACCGTCTAGCTCCTCCGGGCTCAGGCAGGTGGAGGCTGTGATACTTGTGGTCCATTAGTCCTTTGGACTATGATTCCCCTTGTATCTTTGGTTTTCTTCATTCTCCTTTGCTCTGGACAGGATAGGACTAGTACATGTATCTTAGATGGCCGCTTGCAAGCTTTTAAGGCCCGAGATGGTACTCACCGAAGTTGGATGTAGAACATTTTCTTTACGAACATTGTTATGCCAACTGACCCAGATGACCCCCACGACCATGGTCACCAGCCCTTAGCCCTAGTAACTCAGTCCCTCAAGGTGTTTGGATGTGTCTATGAAGCTTCTATGACTTTGCCTTATTCAAGTTGTGCTGACTTCCCCTATATTGTGCACTCTTTCCCTCCACCTAAGTTAACACCTATCTACCTTCTAGTTAATGATTTCCCCTCCCCAACCCTCCTCTCCCGAGTAACCATCAAAGATTGTTTCTTTCTGTGTGTAAAACTTTTCTTGAGTTTTTATATAGAGCTCTCCTACAATATTTGTCCTTTTGTGTTTGACTTATTTCACTCTGCATAATGCCCTCCAGATTCATGCAAGTTGTGAGATATTTCACAGACTCATCATTATTTTTTAATCCATTCCATTCTCTGTATGTACCGTAATTTATCCATTCTTTTGTTGATGGGTACTTAGGCTGTTTCCATCTTTTTGCTATTGTGAATAATGCTGCAGTGAAAATGAGTGTGCATAATGTCTATTTGTGTGACAGCTCTTATTCCTCTAGAATATAGTTCTAGGAGTGAGATTGCTGTATTGTGTAGTATGTCTATTTCTAGCTTTTTAAGGAAGCAACACATTGTTTTTCATAGTGGTTGGACCATTTTACATTCCTACCTGCAGTGCATAAGAGTTCGTTAGCAGTTTTTTTTTTCTTTTAAGGTTTTATATCTGTTATTCTAATGCCTTCTTGCATGCATAGTTTCTACCAAGTAATAAGAGCTTAGTCTTATTGTTTCGCTTTTGTAAATGAATTTTCATTTGTCCCAAGCTGCTCTCAGGATTCTTTTTCTGTCTTTGGTTTTGGCAACTGTGATTATGATGGGTCTTAGTGACTTTTATTTAGGCTGTATACTATAAGAGATTCTTGGAGCTTTTTGGATGGTCAGCTTTTCATCTTTCATGATATTTTGGCAGTTTTCAGCCAGCAAACCTTCAAAACTTGTCTCTGTGTTTTCCATCTTCTCCTCCTGTTCTGGATCTCTGACCACATGCAATTATTTGCTTTTGATTGTGTCCCACATATTGCCTAGTTTTCTTCATTTTCTCTGATGTTTTCTTCAAACAAAGTGGCATTCATGTACGTCTTCAATCTCACCGATTCTACCTTCCATTGCTTTAAATTTTCTCTTAAAACTATATAGTGAGTTGCCCATTTCTGAAATTTTGTATCTTATCTTTCGGATCTCTAGTTACTGTTTTTTGTATGATTTCTAATTGTTTATTTATTGTGACATTTTGTTCTTGCATTATTTTCCTGAATTCTTCTATTGCTTTGTCTGTGTTTTCCTCGATTTTGGCTATGTTTTCGTTGGTTTTGTCTGTGTTTTTCCTTGATCTCTTTCCTTATCTCTTGGAGATTCCCAAATATTAGTCTTTCCAATTTCATGTCAGATAGTCCCACCACTTTTCTTCTCCCTTAAGGTCTTCTGAGTCTTTACTTTGGTCATTTGCTGGAGCCATCTTGTCCTGCTTTTTTATATGTTTTTATATTGTCTGTTGTCTCTGAGACATTAAGGCATTATTTTCTTTATTGATTGTATTTTCCAGTTTTGTCCTTTTTTTTGGTTTGTTTTGATATGTCAGGGTGGGTGGGCCAGGCATATTTTGCTTCTTGCTCCCTGGGCACAATAGTTCTCATCACCTTGTCTGGGTGGGCAGGGGAGAAACAGGCAGGGTGAGCCTGCTTCCTTTTACACTGGTTTGGTGAGGTGCCTGAGGGTGGACTACAGGGGCGTTCTCTGTCTTCTGATATTTGAACAGCTGTGGGGCAGCTTTCCCAGCCCCTCACCAGATAGGCAGGGGTTTCAGATGGGCAGTGGTGCAGGGTCACTTCCCACTGTTCAGAAGCTGGCCAAGTGGTGGGAGGGGGGAGAATGTGGGCCCAGTGTGGCAGATGGCCTCAGCAGCAGAAGTGCTTTAGCTGCAGAAGCATATCAGGGGCCAGTGGGAATGGCGGGGGAGGCAGCCTATGGGGTCAGGTGGTGGGGAGAAAGAAAAGAACAGAGAGAAAGATTTTTTAAAAAGTAGCCAGCAGGTAGAAGCTGGGCAGTCCTGGGGACTGACAGGAAAGGGGGAAGATGGAGTGTGAGGTTAAGTGGGGGATAGAAAGAAAATAAAGTAAAAGCAAAATAGAGAAGAAAATAATAAAATAAGTGGCAGTGTGCTAGGTGCGAGGTGGACGTGGGAAAGCAGCAGGCCAGTGGCTCTCCAGCCTCAGCAGTACAGCAGTGTCTAACAGCAGAAGGGGGAGGTGGCATATGGGGGTAGGTCTGAGAAAGAAAGGAAAGGAAGTGAGAAACATAAAATAAAATAAACTTGGCAGTGTGGTGGGGGATGGCAAGCGGGGGCAGGGTGGACCCAAGAGCCAATTGGAAGTGAGGGGATGTGATGTGCAGAGCTAGATGGGAGGGGGGAAGAAAAGAAATAAGAGAGAAAAACAAAAGCAGAAAGAAAAAAAATAGTGCTGGTGGAGCTGGCTGGTGGATGTGGGGTGGACCAGGTATGGTGGCCAGCCAGTGTCTCTCTCACAAGTGGCACGATGAGGCCTGTCATGAAGGGACAGAGGTAGCACATTGGGCTAGATGGGAGGGATAAAGAAAAGGAAGAAGGAAAGAAAGAAAAAAATATATGGCACTGACGGAGCCAGCCAGCGGGGGCTGGTGGACCTGAGAGCCAGTTGGAAAGGAGGGGAAGTGGTATGTGGAGCTAAGTGGGAAGCAGAAAGAAGAGAGAGAAGCAAAAGAAAAAAAAAAAAAAAAAAAAACAGCATGGAGGTACAAAGGACAAAAGAGAACAAACTCCTTGACCACATAGAGCTTATATTTAGGAAAAACTATGGCAAACTAGAAGAATGAATCAGTATTTTAGAACTTGACCTTAAATTGTTCATGTTGATCCATTTGTTCTTTTATTTCTTAATTCATTCAACAGACAGTACCAAGGATAGCATTGTTTAGGGATAGGAATATTTAATTGGGGAAAAAAGATGAGAATTTCTGTCCTGAATCTAATCACTTGCGGTGTGTTTTAGGGATTTACACATTACTCATAAGTCTGGGGTACAGCTGTTCTGGGCTGGAGCTCACACACAAGTGTAGTGATTTGGGAAAGGATGTTCTTTTGCTCTGAGCTTGAGCTCACACACACGTGTGGTTGGTGGCTGGTGCTGGCTCAACTAGCATGGCCTTAACTGAGACAACTGGCTCTGTTCCACTTGTCTCTTCCTCCAGCCGGTAGTCCAGGCATGGTTCATAGTATGGTAGGCCAGTGGCATCACTAGGGTTGGTGAAACCAGTGCAGTAAGTCATGGTGTCATCCCCCCATAGATGGACCTTCTCCCATACCAGAACATTCGGAATCCTTATTACTCATAAATTGTAATTCTCATGTATCACTTCTTCTTTTCCTGTAATTACTACTTTGTTCTCAAAAAAGTTATTGATATAGGTTCATGAATATTAATTACCTCAATATTGTAGTTAAAACACCAGAAAGTTGGACAAAATCAGCCACTGGAAAAACACTGGCAGCAACAAAAATAACAGCACCTGCTTGTAGAGCGTTCAGACAAAAGCACATGATTTGAAGCATCATTATAATTGGGTAATAATGACAGTTCTGAACGAAGCACATTAGAGGGTTCCAAAAGTAAATTACCATGGAGTTTTAGCCTGGTAAGTATATTGATACATGTAAGTTGGGCTTATGAAAAATATTTCTGTTGTTATAACTAACTACAGGGATTTTTTTATGAAATAATTTTCTGCCAATACACAGCACAAAAATTGTATAGACACTCATTCTGGTGTCACCCCCGACAGTGACACCTGTGTCATCTGCACCCCCACACCTCCCTAGTGACACCTCTGGGGTAGGTCTCTGTTCTCCACCTTTCCTGTATCCTCTTTGTTTGCAGCATGGCCGTGCAGCCCTTCTATTAAGGAGGCAGAGAAGTTTCTCCACTTCTTAAATTTGGACAATAGAATGGGAGGAGTGATGTGTGAAACTTAGGCTTACGTGTCAATGGGCCATACTCACCTCTGTGCTCTTTCTTACCTCTCTGCTTTTACCAAGTGTCCTAGCTGACCCCTAAGACATTTAGAGAGCCCAGCCAAGACTGGCAGAGCCACATAGCTCAATGCAGATGCCTGAGTTAAACCTGCTACCCCTATACCCAGCTCAGACCAGCAGAACTGCCCAGCTGATCTGTATACTTCGAAGAAAATCAAATGCCCACTGTTGCAGGCCACTGGGGTAATTTAGTTGTTTGTCACACATTGATATTATGGCTGTAATTAACCATTACACTGTTATTTTATGCAAATCATTAGCTTCTATTTTTTTCTAGCTTTATTTATTTTGTTGTTATTGTTGAGAATATACACAGCAAAATATATACCAACTCAACAGTTTCTTCATGTAAAATTTTGTAACATTGATTACATTCTTTGAGTTGTGCAACCATTCTCACCTTCCTTTACTGAGTTGTTCCTCCCTCATTAACATAAGCTTACTGCCCCCTAAGATTCCTAATCTTTTGAGTTGCTGTTGTCACTTTGATCCCATATAGATAGTTGTTAAAATACTATAATTCTCAAGGCAGACCTTTGTAATTAGTTGAGCTAAACTATTGTTTGGTTTTAAGGTCATCAGCCTCTTGACTGGTGCAGCCTGCCCTTTGATGGTAGACAGTGGTTTGAAAAGGGACAGGTGAAGGATTCCTTGGTGTTCTCTCAGAGACGTCCTGTGTGGATGTATATGTGTGCCTGCAGAAGCGGGTACTTAAATGATGAGGTATCAGATTGTAAGGTGCCTGATATCGATTCTTTACTGTCCAAGTTTTAGGTGGGGAGGGCGAGGAAAATTGACATACAACTCTAAAAGGATCCTGATTTTCTGACAGGTCACTACCTATATGTTTGAAGTTATTGCCAGACCAAGATGCATTAGGAATAAAGGCCCGTGATCTACTTCCAAATATCAGCCAATGAAAACACAGTGGAGCACAACTATCTGATCCTCAACTGATCATGGCAATGGCACAGGACTGGACAGTGTTTTGTTCCATTTGCCGAGGTCACCACAAGCTGGGGGCCAACCCGATGGCAGCTGACAACAACACATTTCTCCCGTAAGTTCTTCCTGAGTGAGAGAAAGAGTGAGTTACAGACAAAGAAACCAGAGAACAGTAGGATGAGGAAGAGAAGGAGGGGAGATAGACTTTTAGTGGGCTGTATAATCTAAAATAATAATCATTTGCTTCTCTGATGTTCCCTCACTTGTTCTCCCCCAGGTGTGTGAGATGCAGACCTCACAGATCATCTAAGCCATATTACCACTGGATTTCACACAGTTGGATGACACATTTCATGATAATTCTATAGGATCGAAGGTATGATCATACATTAATAGCTAGTGCCTGGATGCAGGGCATAGTCTCATCCATATAATCCAAACAGTCTGGGAAAAGACCACAGACCTTTTTTTCCTACTTAACACTTTTCTTTGTAATCTGACCCTCAACCACATTGTAGGCAAAGATTTAATCTGGGCTTTGCAGGACCTTATGAGTACTGATTTTTGGCTCTGATCTGCATGTCTCTTCCTTTCTAGACTGGTAGAGTTCTCAAGTTTTTCTTTTCAGGAAAATGTGCCCCTTTTTCTTAGACTAGCCAGACTTCCAGCATTCCTACCCTAACTGTGCTTCAGTTTCATTGATGAAATGGGAAAAATAGTATCTACATTTCCTAATATAGCAGTATTATTGAAATGATCAAATAAAAAGACTAAGTTTAGAACAGAGTTACTGTGGTACTCTGTTAGACACTAAAATGATTTATCCAGGGGGTCTGTCCTTCTGTTGTGCAGGTAAACTTGCATAATGCATGGATTCATCCCCAGTTTTTCTTTATCTTTCACCCCCACCCTGTGTTAGTAGTTACTATGAAAATGAGGATCTTTGTAATAGGAATCTTTAAGAACTGTCCCTTATTAGAAAATGGAACCCAGAGTAGCCGTTGTAAATCACAGTTGATGACCTCTAAAAGAATCTTTGCTACATCATCATAATTTGCAAATAGATCTTGCAATTTAGGAAGGAAAACAGTAATTCCGTTAAAGAAAGTAATACAGGTTAAAGGCCTCCCTAACAGACTCCAAACTGATGAAAGTAAACTGAAGGTCATGGACCAAGTTAGATCAGTGTAATAAACAATAGAGACGTATAGTTTCAGAATGATTCTTCACTTTATTTGCTGTTTTGTTTTCTAAGTGGCAAAGAGTTGAAAATGTCTGTATTTTTAAAATGTATTGATTTAGAAATTGAATCTTACCAGTAAAGTTCTTATAAATACCATTTGCTGTGTGATTTCCACAATTCATCTGTCGGTTTGTCATACTGTGGTGGCTTGCGTGTTGCTGTAATGCCAGTTCTGTTCCCAGTATTTCAAATACTGGCAGGGTTACCTATGTTGGACAGGCTCCAGCAGAGCTTACAGACTTAGACAGATTAGGAAGAAGGACCTGGCGATCTATTTCTAAAAAAAAGTGGCCAGTGAAAACCTGATGAATAGCAGCTGAAGATTGTCTAATAGAGTGCCAGAAGATGAACCCCTCAGGTTGGAAGGCACTCAAAATACGACTGGGGAAGAGCTACCTCCTCAAACGAGAGATGACCTTAATGACGTGGACGTAGCAAAGCATTTGAGACCTTCATTTGCTGATGTGGCATGACTCAAAATGAGAAGAAACAGCTGCAAACATCCACTAATAATCAGAATGCGGACTGTACAAAGTATGAATCTAGGATAATTGGAAGTTGTCAAAAGTGAAACGGAACACTTGAACATTGATTTCCTAAGCTTTAGTCAGCTGAATTGGTTGGGTATTGGCCATTTTGGATCAGTCATATGGTCTACTCTGCCAAGAATGACAAATTGAAGAGGAATGGCATCACATTCATTGTCAAAAAGAACATTTCAAGATTTATCCTTAAGTATAATGCTGAAAGGGATAGGATAACATCCATACGCCTCCAAGGAAGACCAGTTAATATGACTATTATTCAAATTTATGCATCAACTACTAATGTCAAAGATGAAGACACTGAAGATTTTAACCAACTTCTACAGTCTAAAATGGATCAAACATGCAATCAAGATGAATAGACAATTACTGGTGATTGGAATGTGAAAGCTGGAAACAAAGAAGAAGGATCAGTAGTTGGAAAATATGGCCTTGGTAATAGAAAGAATGGCAGAGATCACATGACAGAATTTTGGAAGACCAAGGACCTATTCATAGGAGATACCTTTTCAACAACATAAATGGTGATTATGCATGTGGACCTGGCCTGATGGAATACACAAGAATCAGATCGACTACATACATCTGTGGAAAGAGAAGATGGAGAAGCTCAATATTAGTAATCAGAACAAGGCCAGGGGCTGACTGCAGAACAGACCATCAATTGCTCTTATGAAAGTTCAAGTTGAAGCTGCATAAAATTAAAACAAGTGCATGAGAGCCAAAGTACCATCTTGGGTATATTTCACCTGAATGTAGAGACCATCTCAAGAACAGATTTGACTCATTGAACACTAATGACTGAAGACCAGATGAGTTGTGGAATGACATCAAGGATACCATACATGAAGAAAGCAAGAGGTCATTAAAAAGACAGGGAAGAAAGAAAGACAAAATGGATGTCAGACGAGACTCAGAAACTTGCTCTTGAACATAGAGTAGCTAAAGCAAATGGAAGAAATGATGACGTGAAAGAGCTGTACCGGAGATTGCAAAGGGCAGATGGAGGAGACAAAGTAAAGAATAAGAATGAAATGTGCAAAGACGTGGAGTTAAAAAACTAAAAGTGAAGAACATGCTTGGCATTTCTCAAGCTGGAAGAAAAATGTCAAGCCTCGAGTGGCAACATGAAGGATTATATGGGCAAAATATTAAAGGACACAGGAAGAATCAAAAGAAAATGGAAGGAATACATAGATTCACTGTACCAAAAAAAATTGGTCAAAGTTCAGCCATTTCGGTAGGTAGCATAGGATCAAAACCAATGGTACTGCACAGAAAGATGTCCAAGCTGAACTGAAGGAATCAGGGAAAAACAAGGCTCCAGAAAGTGACGGAATACAATTGAGATGTTTCAACAAGTAGATGCAATGTTGGAAGAGCTCACTCATTATTCCAAGAAATTTGGAAGACAGCTCTCTGGCCAACTGACTGGAAGAGATCCATACCTGTGCCCATTCCAAAGAAAGGTGATCCAAACACAATGCAGAAATTATTGAACAGTATCATTAACATCAGATTAACGGCACAGTGATTAAGAGCTCAGCAGTTTGAATCCACCAGCCAATCCTGGGAAACCGTATAGGCAGTTCTACCCGTCCTACAGGGTCACTATGAGTCTGAATCATAATACATAAAAATAGATAAAAGAAGAGCTGTTCTGGTTGACAGTGGCAGCACTAGAACCCTTCGATGTGGCCCCTAAAATCTGGGACACTGGGGTAACTTCATCGAACCCCAAAAGCTCCTTGAAGTACCATTTTCAAGTAAGTAAGGAAGATGCCCTTCAAGAGATGACCAGTTAAGCACGTTTTCCAAAATACTACTCTAAGTGAAAAAGTAAACACTTAGTTACAGGACATAGTTTTAAGTTTCTCAAATTCTGTTAATGTGGGATTGATGTTTTTTAGAAAAATGACATTGAAGTCCCTAGCTGGAGTCTTGTGTAACACTGATAACACAGAAAATTGTAACTCAGCTACTTCAGATGAAACATCCTGCCTAATAAATTGCTACACTATGAGAATACATTTATGTTGGTTTTTAGTAACAAAACCATTCCTAATTAAAATTCTTGGCAAAGCAACAACAGTTCGAATATCAACATTGTATGTGTTGTTTGATTTAGTAAAACAAACACAAATCCTGATACTGTTCCATGTAATCGATCACCCTCTTCTGTTTTGGGGTTTTTGATATTCCATTTGGGAAGGACTCACTGCAGGATTTTTTTTCATAGTGCATGCGCTCAGATGGCAGTTAAGCAGGGAAACCAACTGCAGATGCAAGTCCATGAAGGATGCTATGTTGTGGATGAAGCCCTAACCTCAACTGAATCAGAAAAACGACTGGCTGCCAGGGCAGGGAAGTAGCCACTTGCACGTTATTCTTCACCGATGAGAATCTTTGGCTCAGACGTGCGGCCCCCAGAGGAGCCTGCAGCATGGGTCTGAAGGGAATGGACCTGTTTCTACAATTCTGCTAACCCTGTGTTCCTTCACTTTGGTCTGCAATTTGAGGTATTCATCAGAGATTTGGGGGACATGGTGATCCTTCTTTATCTCTGATTGAAACTGTAATGTAATGGTGGTTACTTCTGGAGAGGGGAGTGAGTGGGATAGAGACAGCAACAATTTGACCAGAATTTCCAGGATAGAATGTGAATGTCTTCATGAACATTCCAGGCTTCAGAATGACTGATGGTAAGAATTAGTGTTCAAAGCCACCTAAAGCTTACATGTGGGAGTAGAATGCTTTCTTATGGAAACAATGAAAAACCAAATGAAATAAAGGAAGTCAAGCTATCATAACCTCTGGGGCTTTATAATAATCATCCTTTTTTCCAAATCCATTTGTTTCCTTAGCGATGATTCAAACACAGAACGCTATGACAAATAAAAGGAACCCAGTATTTTTTCCCACTTGCATGTGGTGAGTCATGACCAGTGGTGAATAGCTCTTTTGCATGAAACATCAATGAAAGAGCTAGGAAAATTAAGTCCTGAGCAAGGTTTCAATTATTAATAATTTAAGCAAGAAAAAAATTCCTATTATGTAATTTGTTTCTCATTAACTCATTCATATTTGACTTAATCATTCTTGATTTTATGCCTCAAAGATTACAATTAAGGGGTTACTCTGTGCTTCCTGATGGGGAGGTCAAACATGATATCCTATGTGAGGATTTTGTTCCTGGTGATTTCAGATAAATTAATAGATTTGAAATTCATAACTCTTATGTTAGAATTATTTCTCCCATTGTACAGATTCATAAACTGAGGCCTCTAATCTCAGCAGCATCACATAACACATGGCTAATACGTGGTGAACTGGGACCTGAATCCAAGTATGGTTAATTAGTCTACCTCACTATTCACTAGATAATTACTCCCTTTTGTTGTGAACAAAGTATGAGTCCATTTCTTCCTACATTGGGTAATGTTTTCCATTCTATTTACTGCCCCTCCCAGCATTCTGGTATGCCTTTATTAAAGTAAGAGTTAAAATATTCTGCTAGCACCAGGGCCAAGGAGAGGGAGCCTGGAACCTTACCTGTAGAGATTCAGCCACCAGACTGATGTAGACCCACAGAGATATTCCCTGAGTATGGTTGGTCATTCATTCATAGTCAAGGTCTTAGCTGGCCCCTTTCCTGGTTTCTGTGTCTGTTTGTAATGGGCTGAATTGTGTCCTCCAAAAAAGATATGTTCAGGTCCCCTTGGTACCTGTTAATGTGACCTTATTTGGAAACAGGGTCTTCACAGATGCAATTAAGTTGTAAATTAAGATGAAGTTATATTGGAATAGGGTTCACCCTGAATCCAATCACTGGTATCCTTATAAGACAGCAGACATCGCACAAAGAAGAAGGCCATGTGATGACAGAGGCAGAGATTGGAGTGATGCAGTTACAAGCCAAGGACCACCAAGGACGGCAGCAATCACAGGAAACTAGGAAGAGGCAAGGAAGGATCCTCCCCTAGAGCTTCAGAAGGGAGCACAGCCCTACTGACATCTTGATTTCGGACTTCTGGCCTCCAGAACTATGAGAGTAAAATTTCTGCTGTTTAAGCCATCCAGTTTGTGGTATTTTGTTACCACAGTCCTAGGAGACTCATAACATCGGTTTATCGTCAGCCACGCTCTCCCCCTTTATTAGGGAATAGAGCTTGTAGATGGCATCCTCCCTCACTAGCATTTACCTGAATGTAAACGGCCTGTGACTTATTTATCTGAGTCTCAGGGAGGTACTACTCCAGGGTACAGCAATTAGTAGGGACACAATTGCACTGAAGTTAATATCCATGGTATGTTAGAGCTGGAAGAATCCTTAAAGACCATCTATTTTTCAGATAGCAAAATTGGGGCCCAGTGGGTTAAAATGACCTATTTCTTTCGCTACTGACAGAGATAAGTATGGGTTCTTGGAATACCGAAGTATGGGTTCTTTCAATTCTCTGCATGCACCTCTTAAACTTAGCATATTACTCTGCAATTAGGGTTACTTGCCTTGTTCTTATGAATTAGTTGGTTTTTAAACTTGTTTAGGGATGATAAATGTCACTTTGATTCCCTTTTATCTGTTATATCTATGCGTTATTTTCAAACCTGTATTGTAATAATGGAAACTCCTTGGGAAATAACTCTAAGAAAACTGACTCTGTTTCTATTTAGAATTTCATGACAACAGCAATTCCTACGACTGTGCTTAAAAATACATTGTATAACAAAAGAGACTCTATTTCTCATGTTCCTGTTAAGGAACGTTAGCAGGTTTCACAGTTCTGTCATTCTCTGTAACTCACCTTAAGTTTTCGCATTATTCAGGGTGTCCCCTGCTCTCCCTCATGAGAACAGCTGAAAAATATTATGAGCTAGTTTTGTTCAAGAAACTATTTTTGAAATTCCAGGAATCCCCAAATGTCCTGAATCAGCATAGTAAATGGATTTGGGCCATAGACCCTGAGTACCAGTATTTCTTCGGTCCTTAGTTGACTGTGTTAGGCCAAGAAGTATGAATTGGATTAGAGCTGGCAGGGAAAGGAGGGGGAAAATGATATTTCAAGTAGAGGGGAGAGAGCACAATGAATAGAGAGGAGACAGTTAATCAAGAGTTAATCAAACCAAACCCGTTGCCATTCCGACTCAGAGCGACTCTGTAGGACAGAGTAGAACTGCCCCATAGGGTTTCCAAGGAGAGGCTAGTGGATTCGAACCGCCAACCTTTTGGTTAGCAGCTGAGCTCTTAACCACTACACCTCCAGGACTCCATTAGGGCTCTGAGTTAGGTCACATGAAATAGGAAGGTCATCAGGAAACTATATGAAGAGCCTTGAAGAAGTGTCTCGCTGAAGGGTTTACCATAAATCACAGGCAATGGAAGCCAACAAAAGTATCTGAGGAGAGTAATTTGGCCAGGACTTCTTTGCTAAAGAGAATGGAGCAGTTGAACTGCTCCTTCTAGTCTGTCCGATAGGGTCACTATGAGTTGGAATCGACTCGACAGCAACGGGTTATATGATAGGCACAAGGAGCCCTGGTTGCACAGTGGTTAAGCACTCAACTGCTAACAGCAAGGTTGGCGATTTGAACCACCAGCCCCTCTGTGGGAGAAATATGTAGCAGTCTTCTCTCATAAAGATTTATAGTCTTGGAAACCCTTGGGGGCAGTACTACTCTGTAATAGGGTCAATATTGAGTCAGAATTGACTCGATGGCTACAGTTTTGTTTTTTTTTTAAATGATAGGCACACAGGTGAAATCAATGAATAGGGGCCAGTAATGGAACGAGATAATGGTCAGGAATATACAGGGCTATGGTAGTGACCACAGAGGTAGATAAAACCAGGACACGTCTCAGCAAGAGCCATTTCTCAGAGGCGGGTATTGTCCACTGAGATGGGGACCAAGGCAAAGCAGTAAATCCCAGGGAGAGTAGTGAGTCCATTTGGAGGTGTTGTGGAAATGTCAGGCAGGCAAATGAAACGTTTAGATCCAGTACTCACAAGGAAGTTTTGATGACAGATGAATATTTGTCAGTTATGAGATGGACATGCAAGTTGAAGTGAGACAGAGTCTGAGATAAGCTAGAGAGAATATACAATGTGCGAAGAGAAGAAGTTCCAAGCCAGAAATCTGAGACGCCATTTAAGACGTAGGTGTAGGAAAGAGGACAGAAGGAGGAGAACTGATAAAAATCTAAAACTACAGCCTCTTATGCCAAAGTTTGAGAGTTTCATGAGGGAAGGTATGGTCAGAGGTGTAAAATGACAGATGTGATAAATGTAATAAGGAATGAAAAGAAAAGGAATAAACAGAAAGTTGTGAGTTTCTTCTGAGGGAAGTTTTTTAGATGCGTGGTTGTGCGCCAAGGGTATAGAGGTCATGATCAGTTTTGCTGAGGACTCAGGAAGAAGTCAGGTGGTAGAGGCAGCACATGGAAGAGGCTACACTCCCAAGAAGTTTGGATAAGTTGAGATAGAAGCACCTTGGAAAGAAGTACGTTCAATACAGGAGAGACTGAAGGAAATATACCCAAAACCCTCTGCCACTGAGTCTGACTCATAGTTACCCCTTAAGGATTCCAAGGCTGGAAGTCTTTATGGAAGCAGACTGCCACATCTTTCTCCCAAGGAGCTGCTGGTGGTTGCAGACAGTGACCTTTCTGTTAGTAGTCTTTCGCTTTAACCAATGTGCCTCCAGGAAACGGAGAATCTAGGTTATAAAGTGAAAGGTAAAGCCACATGTTATGCCCACATCCACTTGGGAGAAAGTTCTTATTCTTTCACAACACATTTTTACTTTTTTTTCCTCCAAACTTACTATGCTGTTAAAATTTTGTTACAATCCTTGAAAGTTCTTCAGCTAATCAGTGGCACTTCCATTTTTCCAGTAACAAACATTTTAGAAGATTTAAGACTTGTTACACAATATCCTTCCGCTGGAGATAAATCATTCTAATTCCCTTTCCTTATCTCTCCCCCGTCCCCAAAATATCCTTGAAGAGTCACTTTTTGCTTAAATGGTACTCCAGATAGATTCCAGAGTTTTTTCTATATAAAGTGGATCTATGTACTGGGACTCTCTGACCACCTCTAAGTAGACATCTGCTATTTGCAGGAGGGACTCAGGGAAATGAACTGGGACCATGCCTGGATGGTAAGGCATAACACCAGCGAGCTAACTTATACAACATTTTAAATTCTTATGCCAAGTTTCCCCACCCAAATGATGAGGTGTGTTAGAGCTGTGGTCAAACTCTTTATATAAAACTAGAGTTCTTAAGTTGCAAAATGTCACTTAATAAGATTTCAATTTCCCATGCCAATGAAGTATTTCTCACAAAGAGTGTCCTTGAAAAGAGAGCTGTGATATTTACAGTTCCAAAGGGACGTTTTTGACTAAACTCTGTGCTAACTACAGGTAGTCCCCAGCTTACAACAGGGTGTCATTCTGGCGACTCCATCATGAGTTCCTTCTGACTTAAGTTATCCTTCCAGTTAAACCCATTGCCATCAAGTCAATTCCGACTCTCAGTGATGCAACAGGACAGAGTAGAACTGCCCCATAGGGTTTCCAAGGAGCTGCTGATGGGTTTGAACTGCTGACCTTTGGGTTAGCAAGTGAGCTCTTAACTACTATGCCGCCACCAAGGTTCCAAAGTTGTTGTTAGGTCCCCTCAAGTCGGTTCCAACTGATAGTAACCCTATGTACAACAGATAGAAACAATGCCTGCTCCTACACCATCCTCCCAATATCTATTATGCATGAGTACATTGTTGCAGCCACTGTGTAAATCCATCTCGTTGAGGGTCTTCCTCTTTTTTGGTGACCCTCCACTTTACAAAGCATGATGTCCTTCTCCAAGGAATGGTCTCTCCTGATAATATGTCCAGAAAATCTTGTCATCCTTGATTCAAAGCAGCATTCTGTCTGTGTTTCTTCCAAGACAGATTTGTTCGTTCTTCTCGTAGATGATAGTACAATATTCTTCACCAACGTCCTAATTCAAAGGCGTCAATTTTTCTTCAGTCTTATTCATTGTCCAGCTTTCGCATGCATTTGAAGCGACTGAAAATATCATGGCTTGGGTCAGGTGCACCTTAGTCCTCAAAGTGACACGTTTGCTTTTGAACACTTTAAAGAGGTCTTTTGCAGCATATTTGCTCAATGCAATATGTCATTTGATTTCTTGACTGCTCTTTCTACGGGCATTGATTGTGGATCCAAGTAAAATGAAATCCTTGACAATTTCAATCTTTTCTCCATTTTTCATGATGTTGCTTATTGGTCTAGTGGTGAGGATTTTTGTTTTCTTTATGTTGAGGTGCAATCATACTGAAGACTGTACTCTTTGATCTTCATCAGTAAGTGTTTCAAGTCCTCTTCACTTTCAACAAGCAAGATTGTGTCATCTGTATAAGTCATGTTGTTAATGGGCCTTCTGCCAATCCTGATGCCATGTTCTTCTTTATATAGTCCAGCTTCTTGGAGTATTTGCTCAGCATACTGACAGAATAAGTATGGTGAAAGGATACAACCCTGGTACACACATTTCCTGGCTTTTAACCACACAGTATCCCCTTATTCTGTTTGAACAACTGCCTCTTGGTCTATGTACAGGTTCCTCAGGAACACAATGAAGTGTTCTGGAATTGCCATTCTTCACAGTATTATGCATAATTTGTTATGATCCACACAGCCAAATGCCTTTGCATAGTCAATAAGACACAGGTAAGTGTCTTTCTGGTATTCTCTGCTTTCAGCCAAGATCTATCTGGCATCAGGAATGACATCCCTTGTTTCATGTCCTCTTCTGAATCTGGCTTGAACTTCCAGCAGTTCCCTGTTGATGCTTTTGGATGATATTCAGCAAAATTTTACTTATGTGTGATATTAATGATATTGTTCGATAATTTCCACATTCTGTTGGATCACCTTGCTTTGGAAGGGGCACAAATATGGATCTCTTCCAGTCGGTTGGCCAGGTAGCTATCTTCCAAATTTCTTGGCATAGACGAGTGAGCACTTCTAGCACTGCATCTGATTGTTGAAACATCTCAGTTGGTATTCCATCAATTCCTGGAGCCTTGATTTTCACCAATACCTTCAGGGCAGCTTGGACGTCTTCCATCAACCATCAGTTCTTGATCATATGCTACCTCCTGAAACGGTTGAACGTCGACCAATTCTTTTTGCTACAGTGACTCTGTGTAAGTAGAATACCTAATTTTATCTTTTTCTGTTTTCATTGTTATTGCCTTTTATTATCAGTAATTTTATAAATCCAGTCTTTGTCTTTCGGGGTTGGAAACATTACGAATAAATTTACAGATAGTTACAGGCAGTCCCTATGAACGTCCGACTTACATATAACCCATAATTACGAACCAACCCCTCAAAGCCTGTATTAAAAATCTGAGGTATGTACAATGGTTCATAATAACAAACAGGTGCTATTTTGCAATGTGCATCAAAACAGTATAATTATTACCACTGTATTGTTATGTTAAAGATGTTTTCGTGTATCTAGAAGTATTTCTCTAGTGTTTTTTATTCATGGAAGGGTATGCTATATGCTACATACTAAGACAAACATTTGACTAACTGATGTTAGATAACAACCATAGGTGTTTTGACTTACGTACAAATTCAACTTAAAGACAGACTTAGGAACAGAACTCGTTTGTAATCTGGTGGGTGCCTGTATTTTCATACATACATACATAAAGAAGTACACAAATCATAAAAATTTACTCCAATGATGAAGAAGTGTTGGATGATGTTGGCATGTTATCCATTGCAGTACTAACTCCACTTGTGCAAGGTTCTGGATTGTTTGGATTCTCCTCAAATGGGAATGGCATTTTAGTAAGAAAATTAAGAGTTATCTGTGTAGTCCTTTTCATTTTTTCTTCATATATTTCGTGGTAAAATCTCACTGCTTCCTGAATCTGCCTATCGAATTAGAAAAGTGATCAGTGTTTGGGCCCATGTTTTCAAGCAACTGAAGCCCCTGGTTTAGTCAACTAAACCTATACAGCAGTGTTTTGAACAGTAAATCATGAAATTGAACATCTGCAATTAAACATCTGAGAATCACATTAGCAAATTACACATTGCAACACTGTACGTAGTACGTTACCAATGATAAGATGCAGAAGAAAACAAAAAGGACTGTCGTAAGTGTAGTTTGTGGTAACTTGAATATGTCATTAAGTCGGGGAGCAGCTGTACGCATGTGCAGTTTAAGCTAAGCCCAGGTCATCTCAGTTTAGAATGAACCGTTTTGTTCTTCTTTAGTATTACTAAACAGAACAACTACTCTTTTTAGTTCAGCAAGTAGAGTTACAGAAAAGATTAATGATGAACAGTTACTAAGAATAATTCTTCCATAACAATATTTCACAATATTTCTCTTTTTATAATATAGGTATATTATTTTTCAAAACTTTAAAAATTACACATAAATGCATTATCTTTAATGTAATAAGTACAATCTCACCACCTAAGAAACTGACCCTTAGCATTACATATATTATCTTCCATATATTGACACACAGGAAAAATATATATGAACTTGAAAACAAAGGTATTTCCATAAGTTCTAATGGCTGCATAGTATTTGTTTTGATGTAATATATACCATATTTTTATGCAAATAATGTGCATGTTACACGATTCTTTTGCCAACCGCACAACCCCCTCATGCATTGTTTTCCTAGGCACACTATGCACATTGTGTGTGTGGGTGAGTTATTTACATGGGTGTGCCGTCATTTGTGAAAAAATACCGATTATTTTAACTGTTCTTTAATGCTGGTTATTTAAGCTGATCCCAATTTTTCAGCAATACTGAAACAACTTCACACGTATACGTTCATATATTTGCACAATGCATCAAGCAGCCCCTCTTTTAATAAGATTGGTCAAAGGGATTGGCAGTATTTTAAATCACACAGTGTTGCTGTTGTTGTTAGATGACATCTATGCATACTGTTTAGTACACTGGTTACATTTTTTTTCTATTGCCCAGAGTTTGTTTCTTTTACGAAAACAGAATGACTATAACAACAACAACACTAAACTACGTGGCTGATGTGGTCAGTGCCCCATCCATATTTATACATGGGGGCTTTTGAATGTTCTAATTTCCCAAAGAAACGCTTTTCCTGGCTTCTTCCAGGCCTGAGGTGGTCTATTGCATGTCTCAACTATATGGTTTTGCCCCAGGTGGCTATGGATTGTTTGCTGGCTTTAACAATGTTTTCAAGCAATGCCACTGCTTTTCCACCTGAGTGAGTTTGAGACAGTCAGAACTAATGAGTGCCTTGTGTCTGTCCTTCAGTTAGTCCCCTAGACATGTTAGAACAGATGGACACAATAGTTTGCAAAGGTCTACTCTGCTCCTTCCAGAACTGGGGACCCACACTGGGACTGCGGGCTGCTGTCTTTAAGACTGCTGAACCAGGGAGGGGGTGAAGTACCTTGAAGGCAAAAAAAGCCTCAAAGCTTTCCTGCGGATTTTAAGTTGTCTTTTTCTTGATTCAGCATTTGCTTGCTTCTGTGTTGTACTTTTTAGTTACAGAATGTTCCAGAATTCTGACAAAGGTGGTTCTGACAGCTTCTGGTTGTTTTTCAATGTTTCTGTGGGGGCACAGGAGTTTGGAGCCGCTGGCTCCACCATCTTACTGACATCACTTCCAGAAACTTCTAAACTAATCTGTTTTGCCTGCTGTCTTTCTCTCCTAGGTCAACAAATTACAAACAGAAAGTGGTGATCCAGAAAAGGCAAGACCCCACTGGCCATCAGTGGAGCAAGGATACCTTCTCACCACCCAGCAACATCTCCACTCTAAAAGCCACCCCCTGCGGATCCACTGTAGAAGAGGTTGCTACCTGGAAATAAAATGTGATTTCTTCCTGGAAAGAATCAAGAGACTGGTCAGCTCTGTGAGACTTGGACGTGGGTAAGAGAACAAGAGAACCCATGAATGGGATGGACAGGGTGAGAGAAGAGAGTGCAAGGCAGTTCCATGCTTCTGTAGGCTAATCCAATGGGCGAACTTGGCCTTGGACCCCCAAGTCTGCAACTCCATTACTGGCCCCTATTCATTAATGGTAGATCTGCTGGGGACTTAGGGATTATGACTGTCACTGGAGCCAATACCCCTTCCCCCAACCGCATGCTTACTGAGAAACAGCCAAGGGAAGGAGGGATTGAGTCACTGCAGAGCAGGCCTGGGCAGCAAAGAGGGAGGTGGCGGACAAGGGCCTCTGCAGCCAAGTGCAATGCCTGGTCCACAGTAGGCACTCAGCTGCTGAAAGGATGATGGGGGGTCGGGGGCAGGGATGGAGAGCAAGAGCTCAGGGGGGCTGTAGCCTTAGGCCCAAGAAACCAGGGCTTCAAAGTGGTTCTAACTAGTTCAGTCAGGGCAGACAAAGTGAAACCTGAAGAGACTCGAAGTTTTAAATTTGGGTGATCCAGAATCATAACTAAAATTTGAAAAATTACGAGTCTAAGTCTTGGAATGGGAGACTTGGAAGAAGAGTACTGAGCCCTTTCAGCAGCCTGATGGGTGAGACTCCCATTATTGCCAAGACTGAGGACTGCGGCACACTCACAGTGCTGCAGTTGGCTGCCATCTTTAAGCTGGGCACTGCTGTTTCTGACTCTGTGCACAATCCAAAGGGCAAGAGATTTGGTTGCTATGCAACACATCCACTATCCTTGTTTTTTAAGAAGGAGATTAAGTTTCCAGCAGGGCTTCAACCCATACTTTTTCCCTTTCCTGTTATGCTTCTAGGTCACCCAAATTTTAAAAATTTGTGTCTTTTCTGGTGTCACCACCTCGGCCATGACTGAACCAGGAAGAACCAGCTCAAAGCCCTGCAAGAAACCTGACCCTGGGAAGGGGAAGGAGACTTGTCTACTAAAACACACGGGCTTCTCTATTCCTGGGTCTCAGCCTTTCAATTTAGCAGAGAAGATCAAGAAGCTGCAAAGCGCAAAGGCCACAGGCACACCTCTCACCAGTCCAAGGAAGAAGAGGGGACAGGACTGGGGGGACCCTGGGCTTCAGACTTCAGGAAGATACAAACTCTAGGTAGTCCTTTCCTCCACCATCCCCCGAGAAAGGCTGCCTCAGTTACCCAATCACCAACCAGGCCTGATGGTCTGAAGGGTCTTCTCATTGCAGTCTGTACAGCATTGCCTTTGAGCTAGACTGAAGGAACCCACCTCAGTGCAATCCAGGGATGTTTCCGGAGGTGAGCATCTCAGGGCAAGTAGGGAGGGACAGAACAGGAATGGGATTCCAATTAAATTTGGAAGGGATCTTAGAGATACAAAATGAGATCAAACACAAGGGTGCAAGCTCCTGTGCACAATCACTTAGAAGCCAGAAAAGCAGGCTATGTTCTCAGAGGGGCTTCAGAGGCCTGGGGGAGAGGACCTTGAGAACCACCTGGACATAAAATGGACTGTAAAATGGGTGTGTTCACCAGCCCTTCCACTCACAGGAGACTTTTTCTTTTTTAGATACTGTTTTAGTGTAGTTTATTGAATACAACATAAACCCTTTACATTAGGTGACCTAGGCACAGTAGAAGCTCCAGCCTGGCCTCATTGGATGTGTTGCCTTTGCTGGCACCGCATTTACCCAGTTACCCAGGCATGAAAGCTTGGAGATGGCATGGCTCTTTCCTTTCTCTCTCTCTCCCAGCCAGCTAGTTACCAGGTTCTGCCACTTTCCCCTCTCCATTCATCCAACTTCACATTTGCTTTCACCATCACGTATGCCTCTCTCCACTTGTCTGACCCTGTAGCAAGCAAATACTACTCCTGCTCAGCTAAAGAACAGAAACCACCTCCACGTGGAGCCTGGTGGGCACCTGGGGGTTATCTGGTGCCAGAGCACCAGGAAAGAGGAGAGGGTCTATCGGAAAGCCAGATAAAACCTCAGCTTTCTCCACATTCAGGCAGGAGGAGAGCCATCCCCGGGGAGCTCAGCCAGCAAGGTGCTCAGCATAGAAAGGGCAGGTGCCACTCCAGGGACTTGAAGGCAGACCAAGGGCAGAATCATATGCCAGTCCCTGGGGGAACCAAGTTTTTATTCCTGTGGAAAGTGAGAGGGTGTGAGTGTGAGTGTGAGTGTGTCTGTGTCTAGGGGGGTGGTGGTGAGGGGAGGATAAGGCAGGAGTTTTCCTTTTGCAAAGTCACTACAGTCCATCCTTAGGTACAACGGGAGTTGTGGGAGATACGGACCAGGCTGGCAAGTACCCAGAGTGCAGGGACAGAAGATACGTCACTGCAGGTGAGGGGCCAGCAAATGGGGCACCAAACAATTTCCCCAGTAGTCCACATACTCATAGCTCTGGAAAACGAGCTGCTCCTAATGTCTCAGGTAGGAACTGGTCAGGGTGCTCCTGGAGAGGGAGGAGGCTTTGTTGCCTGGCTCTGCTGTCTGGGGAGGGTCAGCTCCTTCAGACAGCACCTTCCCCCTTCCTTCTACTCCTTACTCTGCCAGGGTACCTGGGACAACAGCCCCACCTGTCCCAGCAGTTTCTAGACAACTCTGTGGCTGCCACCACCAAGATGGGACCTAGAGAACGGGCTGGGCTTGCTATTCCCAAAAGCCAACAAAGATTCCTGGAGTCAGCTTGGATGGCGCTGAGAGGGAGGTGAGGTGGGACAGGAGTTGGGATAGGGTGGGGGTAGGAGGTGGGGGGAGACAGCAGGGCCCCAAACCTTAGTTACTGGATGTGCAAAAACACATGATGGATTTTGATTTTCAACCAGGTACAGATTTTGCTGAGAGGGAAAGACTGAATATGGGATCGTTTCACATGAAGCAGCCTGTCAGAAAGCTCACAGGAGACCTACAAGTCCCAGGCTACTCCCCTCCCCTCATGGACCCCTTCCATCTGGAGCCTGCAAGATGTTGCTCCCACCCTTCCCCTTTCCTTCTGTCTAAGGTGACCATGGCACTCTTGCTGCAACATCACCTCTCCAGCCCCCATGTGCTTAGTTCAGGCACGTTCTGGCCCCACCCTTGACAGAAAGCAACACACTCATCTTTCTCAGTGAGTCAGGCTGTAGAGCTCAAGGCCACACTTGTAGGGATTAACCAAACTCAGCCTTTTTTCCAATCTAAGTCCGAACAGGCAGCGGTTGGGGACAACTGAACCCTTGAACACTAGTCTTAGCCACAAGAGGGCAGGTCAAACACAGCTGCGGGTTTGCTAAGCAGGAAAGCCCCTAAGGGAGAAAATCAAGGGATACTCACTATGTATTTTCATCCAGTATCCTGCTGACCACTGTGTAAAACAGCTGCCAATCAAAGGGTCGCAGGGTGAGCACCAACACTGGCTGCTCCCCTCCATCCACCACACAAATCCACCCACCAGAGGGTAGGCTGGCCAGGGAGGAGGGAGTCACCTGTTCACTGGCTAAAGGGCCAATGGGCAGGACGAGGCTCTAGAAGACCTGCCCCACCACAAGGGACATGTAGAGAACTTGGATGGCCAGCTAGGTCACAGTGAGTGATGGGGTAGTAGTTGCGATTGGAGATGTTCAAGTCATCCTTGGGATGAAGACAAGGAAAGGGAGGGATGAGAGTGGCCATCCTTGAGGTGAAAGCCAAAAGTTGCAGAAACCTAGCTCCCTAGGTTGGTTGAGCCCCACCCCCATGATGGACCTCAGGTGTGGAGGAACAATAGCAGGGAGCCCCTCAGAGGGGTGCTTAATGGTGAGGGGTCAGCTTTAACTAGGATGTTGACCTGTTTCAGGATCTCTTCTTCACCCCACATGGCTTCTTTCCACTTAGTCCTACCCCAGAGTTTCAGGTACCCTCACCCCTCCTTGTAGCCTATGATTTATCTAGTCTGGATTCTGACTACTTATTGCAGACAGTCTCAATCCTACACAGTCTTCTATGGGTGTCATGGATTGAATTGTGTCCCCAAAAAATATCTGTCAACTTGGCTGGGTCATGATTCCCAGTATTGCTAGATTGTGTAATCTGATGCGATTTTCTTATGTGTTGTAAACTCTATCACTATGATGAGGTTATATGTGATTTCCTTATGTGTTGTAAACTATCACTATGATGAGGTTATACCAATGATGTCTACAAGATTGGATAGTGTCTTAAGTCAATCTCTTTGAGATATAAAAGAGAGAAGCAAGCAGAGACACATGGGAACCTCTTACCACCAAGAAGGCAGTGCCGGGAGCAGAGCGCATCATTTGGACCTGAGGTTCCTGTGCAGAGAAGCTCCCAGACCTAGGGAAGATTGATGACACAGACCTTCCTCCAGAGCTGACAGAGAAAGCGTTCCCTTGGAGCTGACACCCTGAATTTGGACCGGTAGCCTACTGGACTGTGAGAAAATAAATTTCTTTTTTTTTAAGCCATCCGTACGTGGTATTTCCGCTAGAGCAGCACTAGATGACTAAGGCAATGGGGTCATGGCTGCCCCAGCTTCTCCCCAGGTTCCCAGCACCATCTGGGTGCTATCAGATCCCTGGCTACCCATGTCCAGGGTCACAATACAGATCAAAGTCTGCAGAGAAGGGTTGCTTGGAAAGTGGGGAGGAGCCCAGAAGCATCCACTCACCATTATGTTGAGGTGGCTATCAGCCTTGTCAAAGGCCACTGTGAAGGACTTGAGGCCAGCAGACTGCACAGTGATGGATCGAGGAAACAGGAAAACGAAGATGAGGGCGGAGGTCACCAGGCACATGAGCACTGCCAGGAACACGAAGAGCTTCCTGTGGGAGAGTAGGACCCGGGGTAGAGGAGAGGTCTGAACACAGGGAACTTGAGGGAGAGGGTTCAGACGATCCTCTCCAGCTGCAAGGCTCTCCCCTCGCTTTCTTCCCTACAACTGCATATTTAGCTCCCACATGTGGAAGATAAGCCAGGCTCCAGTGTAGCTCAGAGTTGGTAGGAGCACAGGACAGGGAGGCAGGCAGTCTGCTTCCATTCTCAGCTCTCTGTACCTACCAGCTAGTATCTCTGAGCAACGCATTTGACATCCCTAAGCCTCGGTTTCCTCATCTGTAAAATGGAGATAACAACTGTACCTACCTCATAGAATTTGTTATGGGGTAATGTATGAAAGGAATCCCTGAAGCACAAATGGTTAAGGTGCTCAGCTGTTAACGAAAAGTTTGGAGGTTCAAATCCACCCAGAGGCACCTCAGAAGAAGAGCCTGGTGGTCTACTTACAAAATATCAGCCACTGAAAACCCTATGGGTCTCATTTCTATTCTCACATACGTGGCGTTGCAATGAGTAGGGATCAACTCAATGACAACTGTTTTTTAATGCATGGAAAAGCACTAATCCCAGGTCTTGACACACAGGAAAAGCTCAGCTCTTAGCAAAAAATGTCAGCTCTTATCACTAGTAGAAATAAGGCCCATGGATTTTGAGAGTTCTGAATTTTACCATGAATATTCAGACAAGGAGACCATCCAACCACCATCAAATTCAAAACAGATATGTATGAAAGAGACAGGAGTCCCTGGGCGGTACAAATCGTTAAGTACTCTATTACCAGTTGAAAGACCAGTGGTTTGAACACACCCAGAGGCACCTCAGAAGCTAGGCCAGATGATCTGCTTCTGAAAAATCACAGCCTAGAAAAACTCTATGGAGCAGTTCTACTCTGTACACATGGGGTCACCATGAGTCAGAATCAACTCAGCCACAACCAGTAACAATAATGAAAGAGATAGCACCTTGTTAGTGTCTTAGGAGAGGCATGGCCAGTTTCTGATTCTGGTGCAGTGGTGAGAGACAGCTGGGTAGGGACTCCCAGGCTGAAGCTGAGGACCTCAGGAGGAGGTTTTTTGGGATTCATTTCAAACGGACCCAGGTGAAAATCACAGTCACAGGGCCCCCGGTGAAACCCAGGGCTGCCTCTGAGGCTCTGAAGTGTCCCAGCACAGGGATCAACTGGTTTTCCATCTCTACTGGGAAGAGAACAAGCTGGCCTCAACTGCTATGGCAAGGGAAGCTCTTAGGAGAAAGAACTTCCTCAAACAATTGCAGCTACGGCCACCCTTCCACCTTGGGAGGACTTGCAGAGCCATAAGGTCCTCTGTGTGTGCCAGAGGGGAGCCGTGATACTCAGGGAAGGACACCGGGGGGGGGGGGGTCTGCTGTGCCTGGGGCTTCTGAAACCTGGAAAATCCTTGGAAACTAGTGCTAGTATGACTGAGCCCAGTGAGGCTCAGGCTCTTTGGGAGAGAACCAGTGAAGAAAAGTTGGGGGCAGTAGAATGGGGGAGACAAACAAGAGGACCAGCCCCCATGGGACAACAGCCTGTGCAGTCCGGGGAGGAAGAAGGCCTTCAGTGTGTCTGGGATTCAGCCTCTGGTCCCCGTAGGGGATGAGGGCCACCAGCTGTTTCTCCATCTCTGTAGAGAGAAGAGGGGGAGAGGGAGGGGCAAGAAGTAGCCATGAACAGTGTCTCCTGTTCCAGCCTCCCAGAAAGACCCGTCCACCTCACAGAGCAGTCTCAGAAGCATGCTGCCTCTGCTCCCCCAGCCCCCACACCGGCAGGACTGGGGACACTGAGCTGCACTACTGAAGTAATCAACATTCCATCTCTAGAATGGAAGTGAAATTTTCATTACAGGTGTGAGGAATCTCTAAGAGTCATCAGTAAATCAGAGATGCCCAGCTTTGGAGAGGTAATTTGTTACTTCCTGAATCCTAAAGCATAGAGCTTTGCTCCGGCAGTAGAGTGGCTGGAAAACCCCAGCTGAGGATACAACCAGGGCAGAGCGGGTCTCTGCAGCAAGCCCTGGCCACCCTGAGACAGGGTGATGAAGAGCTGGGAGCAGACCCAACCTCATTGAAAGAGCATTCAGGGCTCTGGCCCAGGGTCGGCTCAGAGCTCTTCCTACTATTTCCAGAGCTTTCGCCTACTCACCTCGGGGGATCTCCCCATAGCCTTCACCAACAGCCCCTTCACAAGGCACACAGGAAATAAAGGACTTGCTGCTACCTGTGCTGGAATAGCTGATGGCTTTGCTGCCAATGGCTGGGTCTGGGGAAAGGGTCGACTTGCTCTCATCCTCTCACAGCTGGGAGAAGGTCTCATCCATCCTTCAGGGGGATTTTCACTAATGAGACACGGACAAAGTTCAGTGCTCAGCTTGTTAGCACTGACACGGAATGTAACTGTAGTTTTAAGTTCTCAAGTTAGGCAAAGAGCCCCACCAAGAGGCTCCAGCAAGTGCCAGCCTGAGGAACACAGGGTATGGAAAACTGAGTGGTCACCCAGGACTTTGATATCAGAAATCGCAACGCATGTCAGCTCCTTTCCTCGTTGTAAGGGAGCTCAGTCTGGCAACAAGATGGAAATTAAAAGGGAAAAGAAAAGCCCAAGTTCTTTCACATTGAGGGACTTCCACAAGTGAAGGGCAGAGCTTTTTCTTCCCCTGAGAAAGTTGCTGAGCTGTCATTCACTTCAAGGGAAGGAAGTTGCCTAGGGCTGGGCTGCAGCCGTCTGGACAGTCCCTTCAGGTGCTCAACAAGGCTGTTCTGAAGAGCTCTCTAGAGCACCCAGGCAGAAATGCCTGAGATATCCCAGCCCAGTTGTGGAAGAAAGGTTCCATTCCTAAGGCTGGACAGATGCTGGCTTTATAGGAAAACTGGGACCCTTTGAAACAAGGAGAAAGGAAGTGATCTAGGTGTGGCTAGGAAAACTTTGGACCTCGGACCCCTGCGCTGAGAACCTCCTAGACACAGGAGACAGACAGCTGTAACAACAGAGACAGCGCAAGACTGCAAGAAGTGGCAGCAAGTACGGTAGAGAACTGGCAGCAGCAGAACCAGGAGACCAGTGTGAGGTAACAGAGTGGGCTTCCCTGCCCAAGGAGTGAGGTGGCTACAGTGGGTGCGCCGACCCACGGAGCACCTTAAGGCTTACTGGTGGAACGGGGTGGCCATGGGCACTTACTGGCAGAGCTAAAGAGATTTGTAACACTTGCCCAAGCAGAGCAGAGGCTGGCCGAGTGGCCAAGGGTGAGAGAGAGAGGCCTGCCTACAGGCTTGACTGAGAAGAGGCTGTCCTGACGGAAGAACTGTATCCTGAGTCGTTTCTGATCCTGAATCAAACCCACTGCAGTTGAATGAATTCCAACTCATAGTGACCCTACAGGACAGAGAAGAATGGCCCCATAGAGTTTCCAATGAGCAGCCAGTGGATTCGAACTGCTGACCTTTTGGTTTGCAGCCAAACTCTTAACCACTACACCACTGGGGTCTAATCCCGAATCAGGGGTGAATTAACCAGTAAGCAAGGTATGCACTAGCTTAATGTTTACTTAGTAATCTGTAGTGCACAATTTCACCTGGGTTTCAGTGAAATTGTACTCTACAGATTAGTAAGTAAGCACAAGGAAGCCTGTGCATACCTGGCTTATTGGGTAATCCTTCACTGTCCTGAATTGTAACCTGCTACTTCCCTATGAGTTGGAATTGACACAGTGGCAACAGGTTTGCTTTGTGTGTGTGTGTTTTGCTTACTTCTCTAATAAACCCCATAATTGTTGAGCATTGTCTGCGAGTTCTGTGTGGCCACTGCAAGAATTAGTGAACCCAGCAGAGAAGTAGAGTGCCTGAGGAGGGTAAAAAGGTTGGAGAGAGGAAAAGGGGGCATATGTGACCTCTACTTCATAAAATCAGCCTTGGGCTGTTGTTGCTGACAATGATTTCCTCTCGCCCTTGTGAAGTTAGACAAGGTGGTCTGACGCTGCCACCACGCCATTCTTACATCTTTGATGCGGTGAAATCCACGTGAAATTCTTGACTACAGATCAGTAAGTAAGCACATGTAAGCCCGTGCTTACCTTGCTTACTAGGTTATCTGCCCCTGGATCCTGGGCTAAAATAAAGGGAGCCTCATCTGCTTCAGGTCTGGGGTCTTTGTGACTCCTCTCACCTGCAGGAGGGCAAGGTTTCTGAGTGTGTCCTTGGGGAAGTGGACCTTTGGGGAAGGGTGGTGCTGGGCCACCCCCGCAACCATCCCCCATCTGCAGGGTCCTGGGGGAGTGAATGGGTCACACAGCAGGGAGCAGGGAGCAGGGACCCTGGTCTCCAAGGAAACTAAAGCTGTTTCCAGTGCTCCTTAGTGTTCAGCCAAGGGGGCCAGGAGGCAGGCATGGACGGAGAATCTGGGAATTCATTGAGGGAGGATTTTGAGTCCCACCAGAAACCCAGAGAGTTGGGCTAGGGGGAGGCACACAGGGCCCCCTGGCGCTGCCTCCGAAAGGGAAAGGAAGTTAGGTTTCTGGGAGTAATCTTACCCTCGGGCGACGGCAGTCACAAAAAAGGGCTTTAAGCGAAATCAAAAGCGGGAAAGCCACACAGCCACAAGCTTAGACTTCTACCTCGGGAAGCCCCGCCTCGGGCCCGCCCCTCCTCTCCTCCGGCCCCGCCCCTCTTGCTCAGGCCCGCCCCCTCCACACAGGCGCAGAGGAAAGCTGTCCTGCTCTTAGAGCCTGAAGATGTCAAGATGGCTTCCCAGGGACCCGCCAGTCCAGGTAGGAGTTTCAACGGAACTTTATCTCCTCGTTGTTTGAGTGGTTATGTGCAAGTACAGTGGGGTGGACGCTGGGACTACATCTCTCCTGAACGTCTACAGTACAACTCAGGTGGTCAAGATGAGCCCCTCTAGGAAGGGTCTCCACGCATCCCAATTACACACACCCGCTGCTCAGCTTACTACCCAGAAGCCCCATAAAAACCTTTTAAATAATGAACAGCCTGGTTTCCGCCTGAATCCTGGTTTATTTTAATAGCATTCAACAGTATACTGTAAATAAACATTATGGCTTATGATTAATTAAGATCACCATTCGTTACAAATACAACCAGGTTAAATAATACTATTTTAACTATCCTTCCGCTTCAGGCTGGGGGTCAGATTCTTCTCTTTTTCTTGAACAATCTTTTTCATGAATAAATCTCGAACGGTTTTTATTACTCTTTCTCTCCCTTCATCCACTGCACCCAAGACTCCCCTTTGTAAACAGTGAGGACCCGGACTCTAAGAAGCAAGCTCTTTCCCACTCATCCTAAGATTAAACCAAAACTCTTTCAGTGAGTTTGCCCCCAACCCAAGTTTTGCAAAATACTTCTCTAGGCTCTTAAGGGCAAATACCTTTAAACTGACTTGGGACATTCAGGAACTCACCAGAATATCCTATATGTCACATCCACTCTCTTGCCCACCTGTGATCTTTACTGAGATTAACTAACATAAGAGTGTGCCTTTCATTCATGCTAATATTTCCCCCTGGCTCTGCTGTAAAATAAGATCTGCTGTGACATTAATTAAAAAAAAAAGTAATTGTTAAATTTAGTTTTCCCTTTAAATAGTAGGGAGCCCTGTTGGCCTAGTGGGTTAAGTAAGCAGCTGCTGACCAAAAAGGTCTGGTGGTTCAAATGTGCCAGTCAGTAGATCCTTGGAATCCCTATGGAACAGTTCTACTTTGCCCTATAGACTTGCTGTAAGTTGGAATCCAATCGACTTTGATGGATTTTTTTTTTTTTAAAGTAATGGAAGGCTTCTTTTCTTCCCCTATAGGATTAGCAAAATATATCACACCACCTACTTAACAATATTTTTCCCCTTAAAAAAAAGAAAAATGTGTGCAAAATTACTACAATAGACATTGCTCTATAGGTGCTGGTGGGTTAATTATTTAGCACACTCCTCCCTCCTTTCATTGAAATGCAGAGACCTAGAAGGTGGATCCTCTTCAATACATCAGTTGGTCTCTCAATTAGTAAGTCTTGCAGGGAAATGATGTTCTCCTTGAGATAGGAGGAGTAGCAGTGTTTCTGTCATGCTCTGGGTGTCGTTTCAGTCCACATGGCTATGAGGCTTGCGGTAGTGTTAGAGAAATTATAAGAAAAATTATTGAAAACAACTGGTAGCCTTTCTTCCGATGTTCATTTTTCGCTTAAAAATTGACAGCAGATATCCCCATAAAAAATATCCACATTAAATAAAAAAAATCAGGTTGAATACAAGCAGGAGGAAAACTGGTTCTACAGGAGGTTCAAATTATACTCTTCAATACACTAAAATGGAGAAAGGAGTTTTATCTGAATCAATTAAAAGACTGTCTTCCTACTATTCATCCAATGTCTAAAGTGAAAATTGAAGTTCTGGTCTTTAATTGACTCCAGCACATACTGTATGTATTGCAGGTATTGTCTTGATAATTCAATGATGGCCTATATAAATATTCATCAGATTGAAAATCGAACAAGGGCCTCTACCCCATCCCCAATAACATAATAAAGATCTTCCCTGAGCAGCAGGCAGTTACTTAATTCAAGGAAACTCTTCATTAGCAGTGGCTGTACCAGTTGTTGACCTGAAGGAGTTCTGACACAACCTGCATGGTGTTGTGATTGTGTTTCTTCAGCAGCCTTAGGTTCCGCTGCTTGTCACAGAATCCTATTTCAAAGAGATGGGCCTTCAAAGCTGCTGTCTGGTCTTCAGAAGCTACTGGCTGTGTATAGACAAGAATAGCAGAACACCGTTTCATGTATTATTTAAGTGCTTATCTTGTAAATTTTTAAAATTGTTAAAGTTTACCTTGTAAAGCATAGTGTACTAATCTTCCTAGATTTGTTCAAACTACTAGGTAATGAGATACAAGGGAATGGGGCACTTGCCTACCTTGTACCAGTAGGCCTTCTGAGGGGTAAGGAGGATTGGGAAGGCCCTACTATAGATTAGGTATGTCTGTGCTGGAAGGAGAAAGGAAGCCAGGAGACTGATGAACTGTCCCTAGAACTAGGAAGACAGTATTTCAGAGGGGACTTCCAGAAAGAAGCACTCAGGCCAGATGAAATTCGGCCCTGGCAACCCGGTGAAGATAAAGCCTCATTTATGAAAATGGAGATAACAAAATACCTCCTATTTTGCAGGCCTATTGAGAGAATTCCAACGAGAAAGTCTGTAAGTGCGTTGAGCACAGTCTCTGGCATCTCCCTCCATACCGAATTCCACTGTTCCCTTCTTCCCTCTTATTTCAGAATAGATTATCCATCCTCCTTTCCAGGTTATTCCTTCCATGATAACTTTGATTTGTATCTCATGACTTCTCACCATCTCAGAATCTTGTTCCATGAACTATTCTCTCTCTTACCTCTATCTTTAACCTCTGTCACTACTAGCTTGCTCTTTTCCTTTGAAAAAGAGAGCTCAAGTCTCACCCATCTAGAAAACTGTCTCCCTCTACTTTATGTATCCTACCTTCCCCTCTTTTACCCTTTTAGCCCAGCTATTTGAAAAGTGGTGCACACTTGCACTTTGAAATTCCTTACCACTCAGTCAAACCTCTCTGTAGCATTTGACACGGTTAACCATCCCCCCTCCTTATTAAAAACTCCCTTCCCTAAGTGCCAGCACAGACCTCTCATTTTTCCCTTAGTTACCTTCTCCTTTGCAGGTTCCTCCTTCCTTCCCTTTCCTTAAAGACTTCTTGTTCCCTTCCCTCCTCTTCCTGAATGATCTCAGGCAATCACATGGTTCCTGCTATAACCTGTATGCAAGCAACTCTCAAACTTCATCTCCAGGCCAGATGTCTCCCCTGTGCTCCAGATTTATACATCCGACTGCTTTCTGGATATCTTTACTTGGATGTGCCATGCATGCCTCAAACTCAACACCATTGAAAACTGGCCTAATTCATTCTCCTCTCATCCAAATATATCCTTCTTCCTCTATATCCTGTATTATTGATCACCGAAGCCAGAAACTTGAGATTTCTCCTTGACTTCTTTCTATCCACTTAATCATGGTTTCCAAGTTCTGTCATTTACTTCTTAATTATCTCTTTCATCCTTCCTTCTTACATACACATGCATTCTCAAACTAATTTCTTTCCTGCTTCACACCAACATCCTTACCATGGTAGAGCGCTCTTATGCAGAAGAGATGTGATCTTGTTAACCACTTTATTAAAACTCTTGAATGGCTTCTACTAGCCTTAAAATAAAATCCAAACTCCTTAACAGATGACATATAAGGAGCATGATGATGCGTCTCCTGCCGAGATATCTGGTCTTTTCTTATTCCTCTTCTCAGAACAAAGAGTCCTATTCCCCAAATTCAACTTGCTCTCTTACACTTCCAAGACTTTTTTCTGCCTACTCTGTCTATCTTCAATGTCTTTCCCTCCATCCTTCTTGGTCGACACTTTGTCCTTCTGGACTCAGTTCAGGTACCATCTACCAGGAAGCCTTGTGAGCCTAGGTGAGATGTTCCATTTGTCTGACAGCACCAGCACAAGATCTTACCCTGTACTCTAAATGTCTTTTTACCTGTCGTTTCCCAGGCTTCGGGTAGTGTCTTAGCTATGTAGTGCTGCTATAATAGAAATAGAACAAGGGGATAGCTTTAACAAACAGAAATTTACTGTCTCACAGTTTAGGAAGCTAGACGTCCAAATTCAGGGTGTCAGCTCTGGGGAAGGCTTTGTCTCTCTGTTGGATCTGGGGGAAGGTCCTTGTCTTCTTTCAACATCTGTGAGCCTGACATTCTTGGTAATCTCCATGAGTCTTGACATGAATCTTCCCCAGGGTCTAGGAGCTTCTCAGCACAGGGTCCCCTAGTCCAAAGGATATATTCCACTCCTGCATCTTCTTTCTTGGTGATAACGAGGTCCCTCTCCTCTCTGCTCACTTCTCTTCTTTTATATCTCAGAAGAGATTGACTCTAGATACATCCTAATCCTGTAGATTGTGTCCTGCCTCATTAGCATTACTGCCTGTAATCCTGACTCATTAACATCATAAAAACCTCAAGCCAACCCATTGCCTTGGAGTTAATTCCGACCCACAACAACCCTATAGGACAGAGTAGAGAGTCCCCTCTGAAGTACTGTCTTCCTCTTTCTAAGAACAGTTCAACAGTCCCCTAGTGTCCTTTCTCCTTCCAGCACAGACGTACCTAAGCTATAGCAGGGCCTTCCCAATCCTCCTTAACCCTCAGAAGGCCTACTGGTACAAGGTAGGCAAGTGCCCCATACCCTGGTATCTCATTACCTAGTAGTTTGAACAAATCTAGGAAGATTAGTACACTATGCTTTACAAGGTAAACTTTAACAATTTTAAAAATTTACAAAATAAGCACTTAAATGATACAGAAAATCCTGTTCTGCTATTCTTACCTATACACAGCCAGTAGCTTTTGAAGACCAGATAGCAGACTTGATGGCCCATCTCTTTGAAATGGGATTCTGTGACGGGCAGCTGAACCTAAGGCTGTTGAAGAAACATAATCACAACATCCTGCAGTTTGTGACAGAACTCCTTTAGGTCAACATCTAACTGCTGATCCTATTCAGATGATCTGTTGTTTCTTCTGGGTTGTTTTTAAGGCCACCTTCTCTGTGGTGTTCTGTATTTCACTAAAAGGTGTGGGTTCCTGCTTTTTATTTATGCTGCTTATTATACATGATGCATCCTATACCAGTGGAGTCATGTCTTCTTGAAAATCCTCAATATTAATCTCTTACAATCCTTTTTTCACATTCTATTTATTCCCTTCTTCCTGGACTCCAGTTAGACATGTTTTAGACCTCATTCCATCCTCTCTCTCTGTTAACATTTCTTCTATATTTTCCATCTCTTAGCTTCTCTGCTCATCCTTTGTCATTTCTTCAGATTATCTTCTAGTTTATTCTGTTTGCAGCTATATAATTGTCTTAGCCTGGATTCTCTAGAGAAGCAAAAACAGTCAAGCATATATATGTGTGTGTGTATATATATATATATATATATATATATATATATGTGTGTGTGTGTGTGTGTGTGTGTGTGTGTGTGTATGTATACACATACATACATGTAGATTATATGAAGGAAATGGCTCTTGCGGTTGTAGAGGCTGGAACATTCCAAGTCCGTTCGTCAGGTTAGAGACTTCTCCTGATGTGCGTAGCCACAGGGACTGGGAAACCTAAGATGAGCAGATCGGAGAGGAAGGCTCTTGTTCACAGGCTGTGAAGATCAATGAATCCCAAAGATCAGCAGGCAAGACCCACAGGTAAGCTGCTAGTTCAAGTCCCAAGAGCCAGAAATCAGAAGAACAGGAGCCAGCTGGAGGATTCAGAATGAGCAAAAGCCCACAAGCCTTGCCAGAATATCCACTTATATTCAGTGCAGGGCACATACCCCAGGAAACTCCCTTTCAGCTGACTGGCTACTTACAGCAGATCCCATCATGGAGGTGACCCCATAATATCAGATCTCAAAATGGAGGTGATCACAGCATCATAGGATTATGAAATCACTGAGAATCATGGCCCAGCCAAGTTGACACACATCTTTAGCCATCATAGTAATAATCTTTTAATCTATCTGCTAAGTTTATTAACAGTTTTATATTTTCATTTCTAAAAATTGTATTTAGCTCTGTGACATATCCTCCTTAATCATTTTTTAAATTCTCTCTCTCTTTAGTGATGATTCCATCTCATATCATTAAATACATAGTTGATACTATTTAAAATTATGATTTGATAATTGGAAGTTTAGGTTTCTGAGTGTCTAAATCCATTTAATAGTATCTCTCCTGACTCCTACTCATGGTGATTTGTTTTCCTGGTAATCTTTGATTGTGAGCTTCTGTTGCGTGATCTTAGCCTATGGGAAATATAGATTATTAACTTAGACCATTTTATTTTCGTTTATTTCTGCCACATGCCAGCAACTCTACTACCCTGAGACCGTACTAGTCCTGTTGCAGAGTCGCAAGTTAATCTTGGAATCTTGCAGTCAGCTTTCTCACCTTGCCTTTGGCTGGACACCTGGTTTCAGGGAAGCCCCACTTTCTCAAGTTATCCTCATTGTCTCTCGGCTCACTGTCTTTATCCAGCCTCTGAAGATTTTCTCACCTCTAGGAATCCAGTACATGTTTATTCCAGAGCTCCTGGTTTTGCAGTGAGAGGTTCATAAGCAGACTGGAAGTCCTTTCTTCACAGCTGACTTCCTAAGTCTTGTTCAAGTTCATGACTGAAATGGCCCCACAGCATCCAGCTCAATGCCCGGCTGGCAGCACCTGCCACTCTTTCTGTCAGTCTTTCTTGGGAAATCTTCCTGCCAGGTACAACTTTCCTGGGAAGACAGAGGCCCACCTTCCTTCTAGGACTCAAGGTAAGTACCACACCTGCTGTGTTCACTTTGCATACCAGAGTCTCTCCCAGCACCCAGAAAACAAGATGAGGTGATAAGTAACTATGTGTTGAACAGAACAGATTTTGGTGGGAGATCTTTAGCAAAGTGTGAAGAATGAGCTATGTCTTAGCCTGGATTCCCTAGGAAACAGAGTCTGAGACTTAGATGCTAACACTTTTTGGTGGAGTGAAGTCCCAGGGAAGAAGGTATGAGGGGAAAGGGAATTATGTGTGAGGCAGGGAAAGAGGGAGAGAAAATATAAGGGAGGGTGTTATGGATTGAATTGTGTCCCCCCAAAATTTATGTTGAAGTCCTAGTCCCTGGCACCTGTGAAGATAACCTTGCTTGGAAATAGGGTCTTTGAAGATTTTACTAGTTAATTTGAGGTCGTACTGGAGTAGGGTGGGTCCTAATCTGATCTGAGTGATATATTTATAAAATAGGAGAAGAGACACAGTGACACAAGCAGAGGGAAAATGGCCCTGTGATGATGGAGTTATGTTGCAGCTGCAAACCAGAGAATCCCTCAGTCTACCAGAAGTTGTGAGACAGAGAGACAAGAAAGGATCTTGGCCCAGAGTCTTCAGAGATAATATGGCCCAGCCAACATCCTGCACTTGGACTTGGAGCCCTGGAACTGTCAGACAGTAACTTTATCTTCTTATAAGTAATCCAGTTTGTGGCACTTTGTTTCTGGCAGCCCTAGGTCACTAACACGGAGGACATTAGTGAACTGACCAAAGCTATGTGATAAGCACAACAGATTGCTCGGCCTCTTAGATGTCTTCAGAGGGGCCATACGAACCACACGACTCCACAAAGTCTAGCTTGGAGGAGGCAGGGAGAAGAAATTATCCATAAGCTCTTGTGTCCTATTGTTGTGCTTACTGGACATCACCCGAAGGGCCTGTAGATCTCTGCCTATGTGTGGGTGCCCCACGCCTCCAGTAGGTTCTAGAGAAGCTGATCCTCAAGGACGCAGTGGGTGCCTCTTTGGCCTCGAGTGCAGTAGGTTGGGTGAACTGGTGAGGGAGCACAGGAGGAGCACCCCCATCTGCTGCCCTGCAGCCCATAACTCCTCAGAGGCCTGGTCATCCAATAGTCTGCAGAGGCACTTCAGGGCCTTAGTGGCCCGCCCTCTACCACAAGGCAGCAAGAGGCTCACAACACTCCCTCCAGTGAGGAGCTAAACTTTCCCCGTGCCTCAAGAAAGTGGTGGTCCAGGCTGTCCTCCCGAAGGGTCGCGGTGTTATGAAGCAGATGTCTGTGACTGAGCAAAACGAGGCGGCGTATAAACGGGATGTAGCACGTGTTTTCTCAGCAGTTGTAGCAGAAATCCCTCCTCTCCGTCAGAGCTGGGAGTCTAGCCCAGACCACTCGGACTCTGGGCCATACGGTTCTGCTGGAGGAATGGAAAGCAGAGGGGAGAACCTGAGACTGCAGAAGAGGGGAGGTAGCCAGGAGGGGAAAGGGGGACGGCTGAGAGACAGGAGCAGTGCTAAGGGGTTGGGGCCCACTGCTTGGTTTAGCAAGGGTGTGGGAACCCATTGTATGCAGTGGCAGCTGTTCACAGAGAAGAGACCCTCTGAAAAGCAGTCTTTTGCCAGAAATGAGTGCTGGACAGAGCACCTCCATGTTGGGAGGCTTCCCGGGGGTGCTCTGGTGTGAAAGGAAAAGGTCCACAGGCCAACTACTGCCTTGTTTCAGTTTCTCCAATCTTTTCTCTGTGGGATCCAGCTGCATATGTTTGGGAAATGCGGACACCATATCTGTCTCTCAGAGAGTCACGATGCGCACGGGCATCTTGAAGGGTCTTGGGTGTTGTTATAGATTGAATAATGTCCCCCAGAAATGTGTATCAACTTGGGTATGCCATGATTCCCAGTATTGTGTGATTGTCCACAATTTTGTCATCTGATGTGATTTTCCTGTGTGTTGTAAATCCTACCTTTATGATGTTACTGAGGCAGGATATGAGGCAGTTATGTTAATGAGGCAGGACTCAATCTACAAGATTAGGTTGTATCTTGAGTCAGTCTCTTTTGAGATATAAAAGAGAGAAGTAAGGAGAAATACAGGAGGACCTCATTACCACCAAGGAGGAAGAGCCAGGAGTGTGCATCCTTTGGACTCGTGGTCCCTGTGTTGAAATGCTCCTAGACCAGGGGAAGATTGATGACAAGGACCTTCCTTCAGAGCCTGGAGATAAAAAGCCTTCCTCTGGAGCTGGCACCTGAATTTGGTCTTCTAGCCTCCTAGACGTTGAGAATAAATTGTCTTTGTTAAAGCCATCCACGTGTGGTATTTCTGTTACAGCAGCACTAGATGACTAAGACAGATGTCTACAGGAAACATACCTGACCTTTTTCATTTCTCTTTAGGAAGGTTTACAACAAACGACGATTACAGAAGTGGTGCATGAATTCTAGTAGAGCAAGATGCTGGACACATGACCTCAGCTCAGTTAATCAGGTTTCTCTCCTGAGTCTTTGTAAACTGAGCTGGCGATGCAAGAACTCTGGGGACAGGCAGAGCCTTTCAATACTGCCAGGGAAGCCACACAATGGTGGGTGTTTGCTGGTTTTCCTCCTTTCTTCTTAATCCTCAGTGATTCCTTTGGAATCCCCTATTTACAACCCTGCTCTCCACGGTTCCCATCTATCTTGAAAGCACTGATGATCCACCAGTTAGTATACTTATTCAGAATTGGCTCTATTTCTTGCATCCAGGAACCTTAAATGACATTGAAATTGATACAAAAGAATGGTTGTAGGCAACAGACCTACAGATGGAAAGTACGGTGTTGGAAAATCGTTATGCAGCCAAGATAATAAGGCAGTGAAATTCCATGGATATTCCAGAATGGGTATCTAGCAGCCTTTTCTGGTTTACCAGGTGGGGAAGAGAAACGTTTGCTACTCCAACTCTGCAGATTGCTGAATTTTTATGCTTTCTCTATTCCCTTTCATTCCACCTTACAAATCGGTCAGCTGTTTTCTGAATACCTCTCTTTATTGCATTATCTTGTGAAATGGAGGCAACTTTAACCAACACATGCTATTAATATTTTCATTTCCAGTCTCTTCTCCTGGAGATATCAGCTTCCTAGGTTCATTATCTACTTTCTAACGTGACAATTTGTTAAATGTTCCAATGCATAGCACAAACCGTCAGTCTTCCGACTCCCCAAATCAGCTTACGTGTTCCTATCCCTTGACCCCTAAGCAATGCAATGGACATGCTCCATTTCTGGACATCAGTTTCTGTATCAATCAAGAGGTACTAGGTTATGTCAAACCTCTAATAACAAAGCTTCATTTACTGCTTGTGCTGTATGCCTATTAGAGGTCCCTGGGTGGTGCAAATAGTTTGTACTCTACTGGTAAAAGGTTGACAGTTGAAACACACCCAGCAGCACCAAAAAGGGAAGACCTGATGATCTGCTTCCATAAGTTACAGCCAAGAAAACAGTGTGGAGCAGTTCTACTCTGTCACACATAGGGTGGCCATGAGTTGGAATCAAATGAGGACAATGGCTTGGGTGCATCTATTTCAGCTTGCTAGGGCCTTCACTTAGTGTTTTCCCACTCTAGGATCCAGGCTGCTGGAGCAGTCATGATCTTGAACATTGCCAGATTCAAATGCAGAGGGAAAGAGTTGTGGAGGGTCATACATTGGAAATTAAATGCTCTGGCCCTGATGTTACACATATCATCTGCTCACAGTGTTAGTCCAGTATTAGTCATGTGGTGCCACTCAACCCCAAGTGGGATAAGAACTGCCTTGTTCCCCGAAGGTAGAGAGCAGGAAAACCTGGTAAACAGCTAATTCACTTGCATATGAGTTGCATAATCAAGTGTACTCTAGGTCTGATGAATAGAGGCCCAACCTCACTAGAGTTGCAGCCGTACAGTTGTTCCCTGATTTAAGAGGCCCCTGACCAGCTTTAACAGCACAAGTCATACTGCGCACCTTTCTCCTAGTCTTCCACAAAGGAACTTGTGGTGATTTTGCTAGCTAATGGTACCAGGTAAAGGGGAATCCTCCAGAATTTCAGTTACAATTGACCCTGGTTCTGAGGTGAAACCAATTCCTTGATACCCAGACCGCCAAGTTTATCGACCAACCAGAGGCTTAAGAACATCAGGTGGTAACTGAAGCTTTGACCTGAGTCACCAACAGGTCCCATAGGGTGGCAGTCTTCGAGGAGCATTTCCCGAGTTTCTGAATGTATGGATGGAACAGATGGCCTTGCTTCTACGGACGGACGGACGTGCCTCCTGAGCCCCTGACTCTATGCATATAATAGGGTAAAAGTGTAATAATAGGAAAAGCCAAGCAGAAGCCACTGGAGCACCCCTTCTGGCTAAGGAAGGAAATGAAAAGTAAATGAATCCTGTCTGCTAAGTTTTGAGATTGATGGAGTTGTGTGTTGGCTATGGCACCTCTGGTTGAATTTTCCTGTGAGCAATTGCTCCCATGTAGCATGAATGAGGTGTTTGGCTAGGGGAAGTGAGTCAGTGAGAAAGTAGCAGAAACTCAGGACAAATGTGGCACAGCTGGTGGTCCCAGGGATGGTCTTTCACCAAAGACCAAAGCCAGAGTATATTCAGACAGTCCTTTGAGGGTGGTGTGGAGCAGGCGGGAGACCTGATTAAAGGGTATTGGGAAGAGGAGTGGCTTCACAGAGTGAAAGACAAAATGGGGAAGGAAAAAGGGAGACAGGGTCTTCTGAGGAGATGAGTCTGTCCTTACATAACCCAAGGCAAGGCCACTGCTAATCGAAATGTCTCAATTTTTTCAACGTTTGTCGGTTGTGAATGTATTAAACTTTTGAGATGTAGACAAAATACTGATGTTTATATATGTCTAATTCATTATTATATTTACATTTTAAAGCACATATTATGTAAAGTAGTATTTAAGTTTATAAAGGTTTCTTTTTTTCCTTGCATATTTTGGAAAAGAGTTTTATCCTGAAAAGCTCTATGTAGATCATGGGCCCTAGTGTCTTTATCACCCCAGAGCCTCCTATGGAGTCGTCCAACAGGTTTCTGGAATACCTCATTTTCTGAGAACAACAAAAACAAAATGGCTTGAGAATTCACATCCCCTATTTACTGTCAAAAAAGGTCTCACGAAATTCAGTTTTCAGGTGGTAAACTTATCTTAGGTGGAAACGGGGCCGGGCTTGAGGACTCTGTAGAGGTGTGCGGCTGGTGTCATATCAAGGGGATTGTGAAAGCACTGTTGACAGACGAGTGGGAACAGAAACGACCCTGCGATTTGTGACGTGGTCACAGCAGATGAATTTATGGACAGAGAATCTGAAAGGGTTGCTTTGGTTTAAAAGAAATATAAAGAGGGAGGAGTAGTTAGATAGACTGAAAGGAAATGAAGGGTCATCAGAACAGAATGGAAACCTACTCTAAAAAGATATATGATGACAATCAGGGACAATTGAATCCTGATAGATATTGGATGTTTTTAAGGAACAATTGTTTATTTTTTCAGATGAGATAACCTTATGGTGATTATCTAAAAAGAGTCCTTTTCTTAGAGATTCATGATGTCTAGAACTTCCTTTAGAATAATCCAGTCGCAGTGGTTGGGGAGGAGACAGGGAGGAAATATGTGTGTATCTTCAGGGGGTGTAAGGAGGAAACAAGATTGGCCACAGTTAATAATTGCTTAAGCTGGATGGTGAGTACTTGGAAATCAATTATAGTCTTCTATGTGAAGAGTATGATATCTTCCATAATAAAAAATGAAAGAAAATAAAATGAAATGTTTGCAATGGCTTGTTTAAACTAGGTTATTTAGAGAGCGTTTTGTAGTATGAGAGGCACTGTAAGAACTAGGTTATTATTCCCTCTTCCCTGAAAAATTCTTTGGAAAAACAATAACTCTCGGTATCGGTGTCTAGATTAGTGACTTGGCCAAGGCAGCCAGCTTGTAAATGGTGACATAGGGATTGGATTTGAGGTAGCTTCACTCTAGAGCTTTCTCCCTGGTTAGTTCTGTAGCAACAAGTCATGGCCAAGCTGGTCAGAACCTGGGCTGGTTGATGTCACAGCCCACTCATCTGTCTTAATCTGGTAAGATCTTGTAGTTGTTCGGTTAATCGGCAGAAGTGAGCAGAGGTGAAGGAGCGTGGCCACTTGCCTTGAGTAGTCAGCATGCCGTGAGCCTTGTTCATGTGACTGAAAGAAGGAATGGGGAACACGAATCTGGAGAGTCAGTAAGTGGAGATGAGCAAAGAAAGTTGCTATTGTATTTTTTGGAAAATACTGCATAAGTCAGTTTAGCTGCGCTCACAAACAGCCCCTTCAAATCTCATGGGTTTACAATAATACACATTTTTTTTATTACCGTCTTTGCGTGTGGGTGTCTGTGTGTCAGTAACTCTGAGTGCACGCTTGCTATAAATGGCAGAATCACGTCTCCGCAGAACATGTCAGTACAAGGCCCTCAGGAGGCTCCCTGTGACCACACAGCATCCTGGAGGCTGAGGACTCACCCCCAGCCCCAGCTGTGGTCTTCACTCTGTCAGGCACAGGGTGGGTTAGCAGAGAGAGGAGATTCATCGCCTGGACCCAGATCATCAGGTTCCTGGGGATCCACAGTTCTGCTGCCTCCTCAGAGAGGAATTGCCTCCCATCCGTGGACTAAATTTCTCATCCGCACCAAGCCAGGGGCAAGAGTCAATGGCAGGGCAGGTCCCCCTGTCCCATGACTGGCCACATTCTCTGCATGGTCAGTGTTCTATAACTGCCGTCTTTAACTGGTTGACCGTTTAGCTGTTTAACTCTACTCTAGGGGCTCACAGCCCCGTGGACAGAAGGAGACACACTATGACAGTGAGCTCAGCAGCCGCTCAGCTCCTGTCCTTTCTGTGACCCCTGCAGAGAGGACCCCTGACAGGGATTTCCAGGCAGGAATCAGGGAAGTTCCTGTGCTCCCAAGGTCTGAACGCAAATGCTGCTTGGACTAAGGCACTGACTGAGCATGTCCAAGAATGACTTCACCCAGGATGGCTTTCAGAACCCCACAGAGGAGACTGCTGCGTGTGGAGCTGAGGTCTTGCCATGTGGGGAACGGGACCCTAGAGCCCCTGCCTACTCGCCTGAGGACAGACTCACCAGGAGTTCCTGCTGCCCATGCAGTTGTTAAGCCATTCCCAGTGATGGTCAAAATCTGCAATGCATTTGTTGCAAGCACTACAGTGTTTGGCTCTCCCAGTCCTGGAAGAAAGGATTTGGAAGGAGCATCCGTCATGGGCCCTTGAGGGTCAGGTGTGGTAAAGCAGGTCCTACCAGCAGGGGCCGTGCAGGCGAGGAAGGGTACCCCACTTCTGGCACACTCCCTCCCTGACCTCCAGCCAGGGTACAGCCAGCTCTGAGTTCTCCTAGACCAGGCCCAGAGAGGGCAGAGGTGAAGACCCAGGAGAAGAATCAAGGACAGCTCATGGCAACAGAACCCACGGCTGCCTCGTGTGTTTGGGTGACCTCCATGAATCTCCAGCCTTGGGCATCGAGAACCCAGGGTAGACAGGTGCCTCTGGCGCAGAAGGTGAAGCTGCCATGTGGTTCCAGGGCTTGGGGTTGGATTCAAACCCCACCGTTGGGTCCCCTGGAAACTTGCAGCATATAGCCGGCCTGCAAAACCCCCAGCTGCCCCGAGACCCCCAGGAAGACTGGAGATCCCCTACCCAGCCAGGCTAGAGGTTCATGATTCCCTCCACCTTTTCTCCATGGGGGTAGAGCATCATTCCAGAAACTTGGGAAGACCGCTGGCTCTTCCTCCTTCACTCTAGGATGGAGAGAGGAACCTGTAATTCACAGGAGCACACTGAGGTAGGGGAACACTGTCTAAGGGTCACTGCTCCTCATTCAAGAGGAAACACCTCTTTTCAGTTGCATGAACAAGTGTGTGACCCTCACTGTCCAGCCCTGACGCTCTCTCAGCCTCAGTTTCTGCATCTGTAAAATGGGGACAATGGTGGTTTCCACGTCCCAGTGGGCAGTAAGACTTTACATGTGAGAGTCTCTAAAAAGTGTGGCAGTAGCTGTTCTAATGATGTGCGAGAGTTTGGACTGGTCAAGATGGGCACAGGTTTCCCGGAGTTCTTGAACCGAACGTTCAGTTCTGCTGGATGGATGGTAACAGCAGCCATAAGAACTACTAGATGGAACAGTAGGAGCCCACCGATCACCTGCAGCTGGGTGAAGGCAGCGACCTTGTCTGTAGTCAGCCTGGATGCAAGAGTCCAAGTCTGAGGTAGAGGGCAGTGCTGGGCCCTGTCTGTCTGTCCAGGTTGCAGATCGTAGCCCCCTGCATGCTTGGCCTCGTGTGAACACTGTGGTGATGGTGGGGTGTAGTGATGGTCCTCCTTTCCCCTTCAGTGGTCATGAATCCCCATGAGCTGCTGACTTCCCACTTGGCTCAGAGTGGGAAACTGCCCACCCAGACACAGGCTCCATCCTCAGGGCTTGGAGAGAAGCAAAGGCCTCAACCTCCTCGCCCACCTGACCAGCAGACCATTACTTCCAGATACAAGACAGAGAGGTCGGTTGAGCAATGGTGGTCTAAACTGAAATGACCAACCATGGACAGTGACAAGCTGTTCAGATGAAAGTCTATACTCCCACCTGCATTAGTAACATTGAGTACAGGGCCTCAGTGACACAGAGGCATGTCCATGTCATCCATGCTGTTGACATGTCTTTCCACAGAGGGAGCCGGATGCAGGGGCAGGTTAGGGAGAGAATTATTTCAGGTAGAAGAAATGAATGTATGCATGCATACATGGATTAATAAAGTGTTGAAACATCCAAGGCAATGAGATTTTTTAGGATATTAAACTTCAGGACCTGAGGATACCAGTGCAGGTGGCCTGCTATGACCACAGCTTAGATGTGGGGTATCAACATGGTGAGCAGTGGGCCTGGGACCCCCTGCTCCCCTGCTGCATTTTCTCTGAATCTGTACTTGAGGCCGTTTCCCTGGGGTCTCCTTCCCTGGGGGGCTTCTTCCCAGTGTGTTGTGGCCACACTCCAGTGGGGACACACTGACCGAGGCTCCCATGACCCTGACCCTTTTGTACCTCCCTCCTTCCCATGGTCCCACTCTGGCCCATGTGTCCTCTCCTCCAGACCGTGAGATGCACAAGGGCAGAGGCGGGACAAGCTCACTTGGGGCTACAGGCCCAGCCCACACTGGATGGAGCAGGCGTCCATGACACTGGCCATCTAGACCCCCAGGGACACATGGCTGTGCAGAGGGATGGGACAGAGAGGTCCCAACATGGAGCTGCTAACCTGGCATGGACAGTTTGTGTCCTCCCAAGACCTCAGGAGGGAGGACAGGATAGGGCACTGGGGCTGGGCCCCCTTTGGGCCTGGGCACTCCTCGGGACTCAGAGGAAGGCTCTTCCTCTTAGAGGCCATCAGGCTCTCTCTAGCCTGTCTGCCCCGGCCTGGGACAGGGAGCAGAGGGAGGGCCCTGGTCCCCATAGAGTAGGGAGAAGGGACATGCTGGCCTCAGGGCTCAGAGGTGAAAGTCCATCCTTAGGATCCTGACCTCCGTCTCTCCCTCTCCACTGGGACCACACAGGATCCCTGTGGAACCAAACAGAAGGAGGCAACAGGGACCCAGCTGCCTCCTGGTCTCCTGCTTCTCAGTAACCCTGCCCTGGCCTCTTGGCCCAATCGCTGACATCTGTACCTGGGTAATGGCCCTGCCTGCGACAGGCCCCCACCTGAGGCCTGGTTGCTCTTCCTCCTAGAGGAGGATGACAGCGTCCACCAGGGTCTGGCTTACAGCCCCCTTGCAGGGTCTCCTGCTCTGCACAGGGGACTGGCCTCTGCAAGTCCAGGTCTAAAAGGGCCTTAAGAAGGGTGAGTTTCCAGGGGAGCCCAACAAGAGCTTAACTGTGCAGGGACCCTAACATCAGGCCAAGCCTAGTGCCCAGGGCCAGCACGAGGCTCTTCAGCCTCTGCTCTCCCTGGGGTGAGGCTGGCCGCAGTGTCGCCTTGGTCAGACTAGGGCAGTGTGACTGGCTGTGAAGTGGGGGACTCACAGAGATGGATGCCACTTACAGTGACCCTCCCCCCGTGGAGCTGCGTGAGGGAAGCTTTGAAAGCAACCCTTCTGTCTCTTGTGAGTGTGTCCCTGGGCTCCTGCAGACCCCCTTCATGTGTGTTCACAGGAAAGTGGGAGCGGGTCCTGAGCATCAGGACAATGGCTGACAGTCCAAGACAATTGGATGGGGTGGGCTGCATGGCCAGGGGTCCATTGTGGCCCCAGTGTGGCTCCTTCCTCAGTGGAGCTGAATGGAATTCCGTACCTCATCCTGGGAACCTGGCGGTGATCTGGTGGCCTGGCCAGGGGTCCCTGACATGCCTGAATTCTTCTGAGACTTGGCCTGAGGAGCAAACTCCACAGAATCATCCAAGGCCAGTTTCCTAAGCCATCCCCAAACTGCAGGTGCCGGGGCCACTTAGGGCCCCAAAGGTGCCCACCGTGTGTCAGAGGTGAACCTCCAGAGCCTCGTGTCTCCTTCTCTGCTGAGTTTCCCCAAACCCCCTTCCAGCTCATGCAAATGCTCAATTCTGCCCAGTTTCAGATAATGAACGCAGGTCCTGCCTCTCCCAATGTAGGAAAGCAGAGCTCCATTTCTGTGTGGCTTTTCCTCTCCTACGAAGACTACTGCCCCTGAAAACAAACCATTTCCAAGATAGTGACACAAATATTTTTAGAACTTTAAAGGTGAATGACCTACAGTTACCTTGAAATCAACACAGAGCATTTGATAGTAAAATAGCTATTCCAAATATATACATTTAAACAATTTTTAAAACTTTATTTTGAAAGAATATACCACCCCTTGTCCAAAGTCACTATGTTGTAAAAATCTTTTGGGAAAGTTTTTTAAAAAAATCCCTTTCAGTTCACTTTAATAAAGGTGATATCTAGAAAATATTATTAGGTTTCTTCATAAGTTCATGTTGTAGAGCATTCCTAGGGCTCCACGCTGTGGAAGACAAGTGTATTGCTGCTGGCTGTGTTATCCATGAAGTGTCCTGGACTCTCTCCAAGTCACCCCCACAGGCATCTCTAGTTGCTGTTGTAGGCCATCCCTGGATTACAAATGAGTTCCTTTCTTAAGGCTGTCTTTAAGTCCAATTTGTACATAATTCAGTATGGTTCATATCTAACGTCAGTCAAATGTTTGTCCCAGTATATAGTGTACCTTTCTATGCCGAAAACATTAAAGAAACACTTCGAGATACACTGAAACATCTTTAACATAATAATACACTAAAAATAGTGTGTACATGAGCTTAGCACCCGTTTCCTATTACACGCCATTGTATGTACCTCCTCCACAGTTGTAGAGATACCTACAGTGTAAATGTCATCCAAGATACTCAGAAGATTCTGTTCTGCAATATCTTTGAGACCAATTAGATACTTTATGATTGACTCTGAACTACCAACTTATGTAGTACCACTGGGCCACATTTCTGCTGGGTTTTCAACCGTCATCAACAGAGGCAGGGAGGGTTGAGGGCGTGGGTAGGATGGTGTTGGCACCAGATGGATCATTCCCCCATCAACTCCTCACCAGATCTGTCCCCCTTCAGGCAGCAACTATGAGGCCCCTGCCTCTGGGTGGAAGGGAGAAAATGCCTCTCAGGATGTGGTAAAAGCGAGCCCTGGGCCCAAATTTTGGGAAGAAGACACTTAGGGAAACCCAAATCCGATGTTTTCCATGGACACACAGAAACCATATAGATATACAGAGGTCCGAAATCTAAGAACTACCCACCACGCCCCGACTTCCATGCCAAGAACTGCTGCAATAGTGAAATCCCACACTTGTAAGGTAGGGCAAACAGAAGTCCAGGGAGGTGTTGCAATGGCCCAGGGCTGCGCCTCATGGCGAGGGGTAGGTGGGATGGAGTGAGGCAGAGGTGGGTAAGGGGGCGCATAGGAGACCCAGCTCTGTGCCCAGAAGGGAGCGCTGACATGTACTCAGAGAACGTGTAGCGCGTGATGCCTGAGTCCAGCTGTTGCCTGCCACCACCTGCAGGCCTGCCATGCTGAGCTAGCAGGGGAGCTTGGGCAGGGAGATGGTGGGACCGGCCCTTTCCAAGCTCCAGAGGAAAGCGGTTCATGTGGGCTCTCCGCTTGCTGCTGTGGGTCAGGTCTTGGTGCAACAGGTGGCAGGAGCCTCCCTGCCACCCACTGTCCCCTAACGACCCACTGAAGCACCTACCAAGGTGGCAGAAGCGCAGCCCGTCGTGGGAGTCCAGTGGCTCAAACAACTAGTCAGTTGTTGCCTGCCAGGCTTTAAGGGGGTCGGCTGGTAACTCTGCTTGTACACAAGTTGAGCATCAGAACCTGGGGATTGCCCGTGTTGATGGGTAGCCCGCGTTTTATTATTCAGAGTTGCTGATTTTCTTTATTAGTGAGAGAATCTTTGAGGCCTGGGTTGCAGGTTGGTTCCTCAGCAGGGAATTTAGCCTGGCACATGGACATGACCAGTCCAGAACCAACCTATAGTAAATTCTCAGCTTGAGGATATTTGGATCATCCCCCTAAACCAAAGTTAGGGTCAGCCTGCCACTCCAAACACTCAGCAGTGATTTCTCTCTTCATTTCAGCTCCGAGGATAGAGACAGTTGATTATTTCCGAGTCTTCTGGGGATGGAGACTTGACTTACATCTAATTCAACAGTCCAATGTGAGTATAGCCATTTAGGGGTTCCAGGCTGATGTAAGGAGGATCATTAATTGGCTTCCCATTATGGATAAGGTCTGAGCTTTGTTTTCTCTTTCTGATTTCTGTGAAGCTGTGAAAACCCAAGCTCAAGTTCACCAGGTTGGGCAAATGCTTCAGGGCAAGAGCCAGCATCAGCAGCCAGTGGATTTCCCTCTGGATTTTCTCTTTGCCTCAGTCTTTGGCCTGAGACTCCTTCCCGTCTTGTCAGGCATGGATGCTTTTAAGAATACCTGTAGGCAAACAGATACACAGACACAGACACCACAGACACACACACGCACACACAGAAGATGCTCGTTTGTTTTCAGTCATGGTCAATCCTGGTAATGCACCTGTGACGTGATTCCTGACTATAGGCTCTTGGCTTCATTTTGCTAATTCTCTTTTTTTCCCCCCTTTCTCCTTTTATCTGTTATGCTATCTGCATGTATTTTATGATCCCTAAAATGTATCTCCACCTTCCAGAATTATGTAAAAATCAAATAACAAACTCTCTGAGAAGATGGATCATCTTGTCTAGAGATAGCAGTTGTTGATTCCTAGACCACAGGCATATTGAAAAGATGAAGTTAATACACCTGAGGAGTGCGTCGTGTGCTCTAAAGGATGCACAATTGAAGGCACTGGCATAGTAAACATTAGTTGTTTCAAAGCCAAATGTTGAATATTTCAAAAAATGAGGCTAAACCTTTTTGAGAGTGCACTGGGAGGATCATGACAGCAAACAGTGAAGATAGTTACCTGAGTTATCTGTAACTTTCAGGGGTAGGATGTGGTGGGTTGAGTCTGGGCCTCCTTTGAACACACTGCATCTTCTGCTTCATTCAGTCTTGGTGTTCATTACTAAGTTGGCCACAGTGCTCACAGCAAGGTCCATGATGTGATGACCACCTTGGGGTGAAAGGGGCCAACACTTGGTCATTTGGGGATGATTGCCAGTCACTGCCTCGGCCAGGGGTCCCAGAGCACCCTCAGACATAACTGGTTTTCACCACTGCTCTGCTGCACACAGAGAAGGCAGGGGAGCATGCATGGCACTCCAGTGCAGCCTGCAGAGTCACTGGGAGCTCTGGTTGCAGCTCCTCAAGTTTGTCCTCCATAAACTGAGACGTTCCTCTGTAGCACCCATCTGCTGCTGCGGTGCTTCCGAGATTTGCATTCTGCTTCCTCCTGTGCAGTCTCTTACAAGCTTCCCCATCTCACATGTATCACCGTAGTCTAGACGGGTTTCTCTTTGCATCTTGGCCATTTTCCACTAAAGCATTTTGATTCTAGTTTCCTGTAGACCTTGTGTTGTGTGTCTCAAACACTGTTCACCTGGGGAAAATTTTCACAGGGCTGCTCCTTCTCTGAGCTTCTGCAGTGATGCTTCTCGCCCAGTTCTGCAGCATTTACATAGATACACATCACGACCCCAGCCTGCACACTCCTCCTCCAGATGCTGCTCAGAGCTTCCCAGATACTCATGCTGGAATGCTGGGAGGAGGCCGTTAGCTGGGCTGAGTCTGTGACACCCACCTGCTGCGGGAATGGCACTGGGCACAGGAAACCTGAGCTTACCAGGGTATTGATTTTCTCCTCCACATATAGGGCTTTTCCTATGGGGTTGGTGCCTCTCAGGTTATAGAGCACCTTACCTTGTTGCCATCCAGCTGGTTTTGGGGAGGTGCCTTCTTTGAAAGACTGAGAAGAAGGTACTGAGTGATGGTGGGATGGGGGTAGGGGAGCTTGCTTTGCCTCAGAACACAAACAGCTTAGGGAGATGCCTGACATTCCGTTTTCAGGTACAATCCTGTTGCCTGTTCCTCAGCTGGGAGCAGGTCACATGGAGAGTGATGAATATGTTCCCGAGTCTTCAGGTGGTCAGGCCACTCGACCTCAATGGTGGCACATGCCTGTATGGTTTGCCAGCTCTGTGTGTGTGAGCACATTTGTGCATGTGTGTGTTTATGTGTACAACCGTGTGTGTTTATGTGTAACTGTACTTGTGTGATCAAATTCTGGTGGCCTTGTATTGAATGAAATTCCTCCTTGATTCTAGGAGTATGTGTTCATTAGTCCCACAGTCCTCCTGTGTCTGTTTGTTTTACTGGAGAAGTCCACACAGAACGTGCCTTGGAATCAAGGATGACACAAATTTATCTACTTACTTCGGACATGTTATCAGGAGGGACCAGTCCCTGGAGAAGAACAACATGCTTCATAAAGAAGACCGTCAGTGAAAAAGAAGATGACCCTCAATGAGATGGATTGACACAGTGGCAGTAACAATGGGCTCAAGCATAACAACAATTGTGAGGATGGTGCAGGACAGGCCATGTTTCGTTCTGTTGTACACAGGGTTGCAATGAGTCAAAACCGACTCGATGACAGCTAACAACAACAGGAGTCTCACAGTAAGTATTCCCTGCATTCTATGCATCTTCTTATATGTTTTATCAGAGAGCTAGGACAGGCAGTGTCATAGACTTTTAACCAAAAGCCGTGTTCAATTGCAGGTGTCTATCTTTTTTTAAAGCCCTTAGATGACTAAGCTCAGGAGGAAATAATCTTAGCACTGACTTAAAGATGAGAATAAAAATGAGCAGTGTACAATCTAAAAATGTCCACTGTGTAGAAAACAATAAATATAACTCAATGTTTTCCTTTTGTCTGCAACTAGATTTATTCAATACAGTAAAATTCTATATGCAAAGTAATCTGGACATACTGCTTCAAAACTTGATCTTTTTTACCAATATTCTGATAGGTTAATCCACAGTGTGTCAAAAAGCGGCACTCTAAAATAAATAGAAAAACTCCCAGTGCACGTTAAATGAATGGCTTACTTGCTGGAACTTTAATAGTCCTATAACATCATAAACAAGATAGGCCTGAGTCCCTGTGATAGGCTGGAGAACTGATATGGGATGTCAAGAGGCCATTTTTTGCACTGCCACAGTGATACCGTTGTGTTTCTGGCCCCTAACGTTCCCGTTATCTGATTCTAGACACACCACAGGAATATCAGTGAGGTCACAGGTTAGCTTAGTTGCTTGCCAGGCTAGAATAAATATCACCCCAGCATGCTCATCTGACAGGGTCCCACAGCAGCCCAGATTAAGTCCTTGGGAATCTATGCACAGGACTCCAACAATGGATGGCTTCTTCATTGTGTCCTCCAAGTGCTACTCCAAGGTCATGTCCAGGTCATCCACTTGGCCTACAGCCCTGCAGTAGGTCGCTTCCTTGTCCTAAATCAGTATATTCTGCAACACATCTCCTTTTGGAAACGAACACTAAGCTTGATGGAAATTGGTCATAGAACACTGGCTTTTTCTTCTGTGTGTGTGTCAGGATGGAGACAGGGTATGCTTTGCCTAAGGAATAGAGGATGGCGTGGTGAGCAAGGAGGACTCCCTGGGTTTCTGCCTCAACAATGGGAGAAGCATGGGTCACCTGGAAGGTCACCCCCAGTCTGGAACCTTCTCCAAACAAGTCTTGTGTGCCGGTGTTGGGTTCTGGATAGCAGGGAGCCAAGCATTTTTGAACTCACTTGTCAAATACAAGGTGTTTTTGTTCATTCTCCTGAAGCTACTCTGGCAACTACAATGAAGACTTTATTGCCAGATGAACACCAGCTAAAAAGAAACAGGAGAGGTCACAGTTACTGCCTAGACGTGTCAGGGGCCAGGGGTTTTCTCATTTTAACTTGAGGTGCTGATTCTGGCAAGAAGCAGACACTAGAACTTGTAAAATTTTCCTTTAAAGTTTTGTTAGACCTACAAGTAAAGTTTCTATGAGACTTCTAACTCAAAAGGGTAGATCTGTCTTACACCATATGCCCCTTTTCTGATCTGATACTAAAAATATATATATATACTCAGGCTGTAAAAAGAAATGTAAAGGAGCAATGATAAAACTTCATAGGAAAACAAAAGGGAAACCCTTCTTGTAGCAGAAGCCATGAAACTCCCTGAAGGAGAGAAAGCAAAGGAGAACCGCCTGGAGAAGTACATGGTCAGAAGAGGGCGCTTGGCGAGACAGGAGTGACCTCTGGAATCACCATGAAGAAGGGAGTGGTGCTGAGGTGGGGCAGGCCTCCTGATGGACAGGTAGTTGGGTGAATTGCTGGTTAAGAGCAGCAATGGATTGCTGCAGCATGACTCCTTGAATACACAGGCAACCATAGGCTATCTGTCTCCAGATGGAAGCAGTGAGAGTAGGGATGTTGGGAAAGGCAGGACAGTGTGGGATAAAATAAACAGAAGAGCATACTGGAACTCAAGAAGCAAAGGGGAGCCAAGCTATTAAAAAACAAGAATGACTGAAAGTAAGGGGAAATAAAGTAGTAACTTGGTATAAAAATAAAAAAGGGAATAGAGCAGGGTAGGTGAGGTGGTGGTGGGTGGGGATAGAGGTTTGTGTGGAGGACATCTTGATGACATTTTGGGAAAAGTACCTTTGAGTCTGTACCTCAAAGATGCAAAGGCAACAGCTTCCAGTCCCTCATGGCAGACAAAGCACATGTGTTTGTATAGTCCCTTCAGAACACCACTGAAATGACAGCAAAGGAGAATCAATGGCTGAAAGCCACAGAGATGTGGAGAACCAGAAAGCAGAAGCAAGCAGTGAGAGCTGGCCATGCTTTGTTGGGAGATGGATGGTGAGGGAATGAAGGGCTAAGCCTGCAGCTCTCCCTGAAGTCCCTTGGGGAGGGATGCTGAGTGGAGGGGACCATCTTCTCCCCAGAATGCTGAAGAGGATGGGACCTGGGCACAGGGATGGGAGAGGCAGCATAGAGGGATGAGGGTGGGGTATGATGTGTGGCTAGACACGGGGGTTGCCTCAAAGCCTAGTTGTGCAACACGAACTGATGTTCACAGCCAGCTGGCTGGCCTTGTCCAACCCACAGGATGAGGGAATGTGTTCTTCTGGATGTTGAAGCAGACAGGCTCTGACATTAGGGCTCCAGACCCTTAGTGGTGGGGTGGGAGGGGGAGATACCAGTCGGAAAACAGTGGGACTAAGGACAGTTATAGGGACTCTGGAATCACGCAGCACCATTCCCCTTGTGGCTCCTACCAAGGGCTACATACCTTCAGGCAGACTAGAGAAACCTAGAGATACAGAGTTTGAAGGTTTCTCCAAAAAATGTCCAGGTAAATATCCAGGTGTATAGACAAAAGACAACCCACACCTTGCAGAAAGGAAGCCAGGAGCCCCTTGTCCTCCCACCCTCTCTGCTCCTGCTGGTGCTTCCCACGGGTCACCCAGCCAGAAGTCACAGGGCAGGGAGCTCACTGACACGGGCCCTAAAGGCCACTGTCCTGGTGTCCTGAGCAGGGGAGGGGTGGGGAGGGCTCCGAAGGAGCCAGGGGAAACATTCAGGATGACAGAGGAAAAGTTCAGTTTACCAACAACATACATCGATTTCAAACGTGTGCAACTAATATCTCCACACTTTATGAAGCTAAAAATTGATAGAATTATAGGAAAACCAGATCAATCCACCATTACAGTGAGAGATTTTAACAAACCTTTCCAGTAATTGACAGGTCAAGCAGACAAAAAATTAGCAAGAATATAAAGATTGGAACACATTGAACAGGCTTTTCCAGGTAGACACATGGAGTTGTGCATCCTGCATGTAAAGACTATAGATTTTTCTCAAGCATTCCTGCAACATTTATAAACACACTATGTACTGGCCCATAAAGAAATCCTCAGCAAATTTCTAGGAATAGGTATTATGCAGAGTGTGATCTCTGACCAAAATAAAGCTAAGTTACAAGTCAGTAACAAAAAGATAAATTAAAAATCCTGTAAGTTTTAGAATGAAAATAACACCTTGCTAAATAACTCATAGGTTAAGGAAGAAATTAAATATACTTACAACAGAAGGACAATAAATACCCAACAAATAGAAACCTGTGAGATGCAGCCAAAGCGGTGCTTTGATTGGAAACATTCACCTACGTTATAATACTTAGAGTATGAAACTAGAAATTCTCAAAGGAATGAACTGAAGGTCAATTTTAGGAATTCAGGAAAGGAACAACAAGATAAAAATAAGGAAAACAGAAAGAAAGAAGTAACATAAAGATGAAAATTAATGAAATTGGAGGCAAAAAAAAAAAAATGCTGAAAACTGATAATTAACAAAGAAACAAAAAAGCCCCGAACAATTAAATAGACTCTGGTGAGACAACCAAGAAGAGAGAAGACAGAAGACAAAAGCTATGCGTTGAGCTGAAGGGACACAAAACAGTAGATGAATTAGACTTCCAGTAGGGAAGAAAATAGCAATAACACGACAAAATATTTGAAAACTTAAACAAAAAAGAGTCTAATCTTAGTTGATTTTTATGAGACTTGTTCGAGAAAGAGACAATGAGGTTGAAACTGAAGCAGTAGTTAAAAAAAAAAAAAAAAAACAAAACAATCTTCCTGCCATGAAAATATCAGGCCTAGATGGTTTTACATGCAAGTTTTTTTTTTTTTTTTTAAATTCTATTGCACTTTAGGGGAAAGTTAACAGCACAGATTAGATTCTCCTCTGGCTCATTTGTCTTGGTCCATTCATCCAGTTTTCCTGTCCCTTCCTGCCTTCTCGTCTTTGCTTTTGGGCAGGTGTTGCCCATTTGGTCTAGTATACTAGATTGAACTAAGAAGCACGTTCCTCACATGTGTTACTGTTTGTTTTATAGGACTGTCTAATTTTGGGTGAAAAGTGGATTTTGGGAGTGGCTTCAGTTCTGCCCGAGTTAGCAGGTTGTCCGGGGGCCATAATCTCAGGGGTTCCTCCAGTTGCTGTCAGACCAGTAAGTCTGGTCTTTGTGTGTGTGTGTGTGTGTGTGTGAATTTGAATTTTCTTCTACATTTTTCTCCCACTCTGTATGGGACATTCTATTGTGTTCACTCTCAGAGCAGTCAGTGGTGGTAACTGGGCACCATCTAGTTCTTCTGGGCTCAGGCTGGTGGAGGCTGTGATTCATGTGGTCTGTTAGTCCTTTGGAATAACATTTTCCTTGTGTCTTTGGTTTTCTTCATTCTCCTTTGCTTCAGACAGGATGGGAGGAGTAGATGTATCTTAAATGGCTGCTCAAAAGATTTGAAGAACCCAGATGGTACTCACCAAAGTTGGATGTGGAAAATTTTCTTTATGAATTATGTTGTGCCACTTGACCTAGATGTCCCCTGAGATGATGGTCTCAGACCTCAGTCCCAGTAACTTGGTCCCTCAAGCTGTTTGGATATGTCTAGAAAGCTTTCATGACTTTGCTTTGGTCAAGTTGTGCTGACTTCCCCTATATTGTGTGTTGTCTTTCCCTTCACCAAAGTTAACACTTGTTTTCTATCTAGTTAGTGATTTCTCCACCTGACCCCTCCCCTCCCTTGTAACCATTAAAGATTATTCTTTTCTTGGGTTTTTATAAAAGTGGTGTCATACAATGTTTGCCCTTTTGTGATTGACTTATTTCACTCAACAGAATACCCTCCAAATTGATCCACATTGTGAGATGTTTCACGGATTCATCATTGTTCTTTTCATTGTGTAATATTCCATCATGTTTATGTACTGTAATTTGATTACCCATTCATCTGTTGATGGGCACTTAGGTTGTTTCCATCTTTTTGCTACTGGGAATAATGCTTCAATGAACATGAGTGTGCATACATCTATTCGTGTGATGGCTCTTAATCCTCTAGGACATATTACTAGTATTAGGATTGCAGGATTGTATGTTATTTCTATTTCTAGCTTTTTAAGGAAGTGCCATATCATTTTCCATAGTGTTTGTACCATTTTTCATTCCCACCAGCAGTGCATAAGAATTCCAATCTCCCCGAAATCTGTGCAATATTTGTTATTATCTGTTTTGTTTTGTTTTTTATTAGTGACAGTAATGTCGGGATGAGATGGTATTTCACTGTAGTTTTCATTTGCATTTTTCTAATGACTAGTGATCACAATCATTTCCTCATATTTCTGTTAGCCGCCTGAATGTCTTTCTTGGTGATGTGTCTGTTCATTTCTTTTGCCCATTTTTTAATTGGACTATTTTATCTTTTTGTTTTTGAGGTGTTGAAGTATGCTCTAGATTTTAGATATTAGACCCTTGTTGGATATGTCATAGGCAATTTTTTTTTCTAGTCTGCAGGTTCTGTTTTTACCCTTTTGGTGAAGTATTTTGATCAGCACAAGTGTTTAATTTTAGGAGCTGCCAGTTATATAGTTTGTCTTCTGGTGTCTGTGCATTTTTACTTATGGTTTGTAGTTGTATTTATGTCACGTATTAGGGCCTCTTTGTCCCTATTTTTTCTTCCATGATCTTTATGGTTTTAGGTTTATATGCAGATCTTTAATCTACTTTAAGATAGTTTTTGCTTATGGTGTGAGGAATGGGTCCTGTTTATTTATTTTTTTACAGGTGGACATCCTCTTTGCTGGCACGTTTTTTTAAAAAGACTTTTTTTTTCCATTTAATGGACTTTCATCCTTTGTCAAAAATCAGCTGACCATTGCTGAATGAAGTTAGGTCTGGGTTCTCAGTTCTGTTCCATTGGTCTATGTACCTGTGATTGTACCAGGACCAGGCTATTTTGACTACTGTGGCTATGTAGTAGGTATTCAAACCAGATAGTGTTAGGCCTCCTACTTTGTTCTTTCTCTTCAGTAAGGATATTTTTCTCCTCGGCCTCTTTCCTTTCCATATGAATTTGGTGATGATTTTTCCATCTCATTAAAGAGTGCCATTGGTGTTTGGATTAGCATTGCATTACAACTGTAGATTGTTTTGGGTACAAATGACATTTTCACAGAGTTGAGGCTTCTACCTGTGAGTATGATACATTTTTCAATTCATGTGGGTCTCTTTTGGTTTCTTGCCATAGTGTTTTGTAGTTTTCATTGTACAGGTCTTTTACATCCCTGGTTAGATGTATTCCTAAGTATTTTCTCTTTTTAGCAGCTATCATAAATTGTGTTATTTTCCTGATTTCCTTTTGGAAGTTCTCTTTGTTGGCGTATAGGAATGCAACTAATTTCGTATGTTGATCTTGTAGCCTGCTACGCTGCTGAATCTTTTTATTTTTTCCAGTAGTTTTCTTAGGGAATCTTTGCGGTTCTCTGTGTATAGTATCATATCATCTGCAAATAGGGATAGTTTTACTTCTTCCTTTCTAATTTGGATGCCTTTATTGCTTCTTCTTGCCTTATAGTTCTAGCTGGGACTTAAAGCATAATGTTAAGTAGAAATTGTGTTAAAGGTCATTTTTGTCTTATTCCTATTCCCAAGGGTAATGTTTTCAGCCTCTGTCCATTGAGAATGATGTTCACTGTTGGTTTTGTATAGAAACCCTTTATTATGTTGAGGATTTCCTTTCTATTTTATTGAGAATTTTTATCAGGAATGGGTACTGGACTCTATCCAATGCCTTTTCTGTGTCAGTTAAGATGATCATGTAATTCTTTTTTTTTTTTTGTCCTAGTTAAATGGTGTATTAAGTTGATTGATTTTCCAATGCTGAACCATCCTTGCAAACCTTGTATTAATCTGGCTAGTTGTGGTGCATTATTCTTTTTTGATATGCTGCTGATTTCAATTGGCTAGAATTTTTTTGATAATTTTTTCAACTATATTCATGAGAGAGATTCATTTGCAGTTACTTAATTTTGTGTTACCTTCGTCTGGTTTTTGTATCAGGGTTATACTGGCTTCATAGAATGAATTTCTGTGTGTTTCTTCCTTTTCTATGCTCTGATATAATTTGAGTAGTACTGGTGTGAGCTCTTCTCTGAATGATTGGTAGAATTCTCTCATTAGCCATCTGAGCCATGGCTTTTTTTTTTTTTTTAAAGGGACGGTGTTTATTACTCTTCAGTCTCTTCTCTTTTTATGGGTCTGTTCAGATTTCCTAAGTCTGCGTTACTTTACGTAGGTAGTGTATTTCTAGAAATTTATCCATTTCCTCTAGGTTCTTAAATTTTTTAGAGTACAATTTTTCATACTATTCTTTTATGATCCTTTTTATTTCAGATGGGTCTGCTATATGTCCCTCACCTCATTTCTTTTTTTTTTTTTAATTTTTTTAGATGAAGGTTTACAGAACAATTAGTTTCTCATTAAACAGTCAGTACACATATTGTTTTATGACGTTGGTTAACAACCCCACAACACGTCAACACTCTCCCTTCTCGACCTTTGGGAACTTTTTTTTAGTGAAAATATACATAGCCAAAGTTAAACCATTTTGAAAGTTTCTACATGTACAATTCAGTGACATTGATTATATTCTTCCACTTGTGCTGCTATTCTCACTATCCTTTTCCAAATTATTCTATCAACATTATCTTCAACTCACTGTCCCCTAGGCTTCCCATCAAACCTTTTGAGTTGCTGTTGTCAATTTGATCTTGAATAGAGAATTCTTTTTCTTTTTTTTTGTACCTTAGATGAAGGTTTGCAGAACAAATAGTTTCTCATTAAAGAGTACACATATTGCCCTATGACAATGGTTAACAACCCCATGACATGTCAACACTGTCCCTTCTCAACGCTGCGTTCCCTATTACCAGCTTTTCTGTCCCCTCCTGCCTTCTAGTCCTTGTCCATGGAGTGCTGTGCCTCATTAGTTCCGGTTTGTTTTATGGGGCTGTCCAATCCCCTGCTGAATGGTGAACCTCAGGAGTAACTTCTCCACTGAGCTAAAAGAGTGTCCAGGGGCAATACTCTCAGAGTTTCTCCAGTCTCTGTCGGGCCATTAAATTTGGTCTTTTATATTGTGTTAGAATTTTGTTCTCCATCCTTCTCCAGCTCTGTCCAGGACCCTCTATTGTGATCCCGGTCAGAGCATTCAGTAGTGGTAGTCGGGCACCATCTAGCTGTGCTAGACTTAGTCTGTTGGAGGCCATGGTAGATGTGGTCAGTCAGTCCTTTGGACTAATCTTTTCTTTGTATCTTGTTCTCTTCATTCTTCCTTGCTCCCGAAGGGGTGAGACCAGTGGAGTATCTTAGATGGCTGCTCACAGGCTTTTAAGACCCCAGACGCTACTCACCAAGGTAGAATGTAGAACATTGTCTTTATAAACTGTTGTGCCAATTGAGCTAGATATTCCCTGAAACCATGGTCTCCACAGCCCTCCGTCCAGCAATTCAGTCCCTCAGGGAGTTTGGAAGTGTCTATGGATTCCATGACCTTTCCTTGCACAAGTTGTGTTAGCTTCCCCAGTAAAGTGTACTATCTTACCCTTCACCGAAGTTACCACTTATCTGTTTGGCTCCCCCCTACTCCTCCCATCCCTCATAACCAACAAAGATTGTTTCTTTTTGAGTGTAAACTTTTACATGAGTTATACAGTAGAGGTCTCATACAACATTTATTCTTTTGTGATTGACTTATTTCACACAGCATAATGTCCTTCAGTTTTGTTCCTTTTACTCTCCTGTGCTGATTTCCTTTTCTCTTTGGATTTTTTTTTTTTTTCATTTCTTTTGTTTTTCTAGGTTTTGTTTTTACTGAGACTTTATGTTTTTATTCTTTGTTTTTTTTTTTTTTTTTTCTGTTTATCTGGAAATGACCTAATTTCACCATCTTATTTGACTGAGAGTTTTGCAGTGTATATTTTTGTTGGCTGGCAGTTTTTTTCATTCCAGCTTTTATATATGTCATCCCATTGCCTTCTTGCCTGCATGGTTTCTGCTGAAGAATCCATGCTTAATCTTATTGTTTCTCCTCTGTATGTGACTTTTTTTTTTCTTGAGGTGCTCTCAGGGTTCTTTGTCTTTCTTTGGTTTTAGGGAATGTGATTTTGATATGCCTTGGTGATTTTCTTTTGGGGTCTCTCCTATATGGGGTTCATTGTGCTTCTTGAATGGTCAGCTTTTCATCTTTCATGATATTGGGGAAGTTTTCTGTCAGCAATTCTTCAGTGATCCTCTCTGTGTCTTCTGTTTTCTCCCCCTATTCTGGAACTCCGAATACACGCAGATATTTGCATTTTATTGTATCCCACATTATGCTCAGTGTCTCTTCATTTTTCTTTATTCTTTTTTCTGATTTTTCATCAAACAGAGTTGTATCCAAGTGTTTGTCTTCAATTCCGCTGATCCTGTCTTCCACCATTTCACATCTGCTCCTTAGCCCTTCTATGACACTGTCCATTTCTGAAATCTTGTTTATCTTTTGGATTTCTAGTTGTTGTTTTGTATAATTTCTAGTTGTGAATTCATTTTGACATTTTATTCCTGCATTATTTTCTTGAATTCTTCCATTTTTTTGTCTGTATTCTGAATGAATTTGTATATTTCTTTCCTTATTTTTGTTTGCATTTTGCTTCAACTCTTGGCTAATTCTGAGTATTAGAGATTGAATTCCCTATCAGGTAGTTCTAGTGTCTTTTCTTCTACTGTAACGTCATCTGGTGTTTTATTTGGGACGCCTACTGAAACCATCCTGTCCTGTTTTTGTAAATGTTTTGATATTGTCTGCTGTCTTTGGGGCATTCAGTAGTTATTTTTCTAATTTATTAAGTGTAGATTTGTTTGTTTCATCCTTTTTTTTTTTTTTAATTTGGCATTGTCATAGCAGGGGGGCTGTGTGTTCTTTGTTGTTTGATTGTCTGTGGGCATGATACTTTTTGCCTCCTCCAATTGGCAGGGTTAGTCGCTCAGATATGGTACTGCAGGGCAGGTCTAGCTGAAGAGGAGTTGCTGGAATGTGTTCTTTTGGGCACTTACAACAGCCACAAGGGCGGGTCGGTATTCAGTGCAGGGTAGGTTCCGGTAGGCCGTGCCTGTGCTGCTTGGTGGTCTGATGTTAAGCGCACCGTAAAGGTAGGCAGGATAGAGGGGGGAGATTGTTATGTGTGGAGCTAAGATGGGTACGGGAGAGAGGAGAGAGGAACAGGAGCCAAAAACATAAAAACAAACAGAGTGCTAGGGGAGCTTTCTGTTGGAGTGGAGACATGAGAGACTATGAAATGGAGAAAATGAAAAGGGGAAGAAGAAGAAGAAAAGAAAAGAAAAGAATGAAAAAATAAAAATTAGAAAGAAAAAAGAACAGCAAAGCTGCCAGGTAAACCTCCGGTGTGGCCACGAGGTCTGGGAAGGTTGTTCCCAGGTGATGAAGTACAGCCTGACTAGCAGGCATAGCAGTACTCAGTGCCAGGTATCCATGGGACAGGAAGAGAAAGAATGTATAGAGAGATGAGAAAGTGAGTAATGAAGAAAGACAAAAAGGGGAAAAGAGGGAAAAGACAATACAAAAAATAAAAAAAAAAAAAGAACAAGAAAACTCCCCCCCACACAAAAAAATACCATGAAAATAGAAATGCTCTCAGGGATCCCTCTGCACGTCTTTGCAAGCTGAGGGGGTATGTCCCAAGCCACACAGCACCACCCAGCCAGAACGGGCTCCCAACTCAAGAAAAGAAAAAGGAAACAAAAAAATAATTAAAAACAAACAAACAAACAAAAGACCCAGGATCCCACGATCGTGGTACCACGGACCGGGAAGTAGTTCGACACTTGAATGGAGCGCCACAGCCCCTCAGGAAGAAGCAAAGATGGCGCACAGAGCCAGGTATTTGAGCAAAAGGAGGGGGAGGTGGTGAGAGGTAAGGAAGAAATCAAAAGAAGTGGAAAAAGCAACACCAGCAGCCAAGAAATGGCACTCAGGGAGTCGGCCAGTGCAGGTGGGTGGAATCCAAGCAGCCGGTGCTTCCTAACCAAGAGACTGTGGCCGTGGGAAGAAGAGGAGGCCGAGCTGGGGTGAAGAAGTGTGGGGTGTGGGAAAGTGTATATCACCAGTTACTGGCTGCTATGTCTCCTACTGGAAGCTCCATGAACCTGCTTTCTCGTACCCCCTGTTTGCTGGTCTTTGATAGGAGTCCAAGATGGCAGATCCATGCTGCCTTAGCTGATAGGGGACGTGTACATGTATGTCTCCTCACTCTCTGTTTTCTGTCAGTTTCTTATTCCATTTGGTGGTTGGCTGAGTTCTTTATCTCTTCATTTGATGTTTAGGGTTTCAGGATTGCTGTCTTCTCTGTCTGGCTTAATTTTTTGGATCTTTGCTGTGGAGGGATGGCATGGTGCTTCTTCCTAGAGCACTATGTTGCTGGAAGCCCCTCATCTCATTTCTTATTTGGGTTATCTGCTTCCTCTCTGTTGTTCTTTTGTCAGTTTGACCAATGGTGTATCAATTTTTGCTGATGTTTTCAAAGAACTAGTTTTTGATCTTGTTCATTCTTTCTCTTGTTTTTCTGCTCTCTATTTTGTTTATTTCTGCTCTAATCTTTATGATTTCCTTTCTTCTGGTGCCTGAGGACTACTTTTCCTGTTCTCTTTCTATTTGTTCAAGTTGTACGCCTAGTGTTGTGGTTTCAGACTCTTCTTCTATTTGGATGTGTGCATTTATTGCTATAAATTGACTTCTGAGCACTGTCTTTGTTGTGTCTGAAAGGTTCTGGTCTGACGTGTTTTCATTCTCATTTGATTCTAGGAATTTTTTGATTCCCTCTTTGATTTCTTGTATTACCCGAATGTTTTTAAGCAAGGTATTATTTAATTTCCACGTGCTTGATTTTCTTCTTCCCATTTTCTTCCTGTTATTTATTTCTACTTTCATGGCATTGTGATCAAAGAGAACCCTTTGTATTATTTCAATGTTTTGTATTTTATTGAGGGTTGCTCTGTGGCCTAAAATGTGCTCTATTCTTGAGAATGTTCCATGTGCATTGCAAAAAATGTATACTTTGCTGCTGTTGTGTGGAGTGCTCCAGGTATGTCTCTGGGGTCAAGTTTTGTTGACTGTGGCCTTTAGATCTTCTTTACATTTACTGAGCTTCTTTCTAGATGTCCTGTACTATTCAGAGAGTGGTTTTTTGAAGTCTCTTACTATTAATGTGAACTATCTATTTCTCATTTCTGTACTGTTAGAATTTGTTTTATGTATTTTAGAGCCCTGTAATTGTGTGTATAGATAGTTATTAGGGTTATGTCTTTTTGGTGGATTGTCCCTTTTATCATCATATAATGTCCTTTCTTGTCTTTTCTGGCTGATTTTGCCTTAATATCTCTTTTATCTGAAATTAGTATTGCCATTCCTACTCTTTTTTTGTTAGTTTGCTTGATAGATTTTTCCATCCTTTGACTTTTAATATATTTATGTCTTTGTGTCAAAGGTTTGTCTCTTGTAGATAGCATGTTGATGGGTCTTTTTTTTTAAATCCATTCTGCCACTCTCTGTGTCTTTAAAACTGTGTTTAAGCAATTTACATTCAGTATGATTATCGACAGGTATGAGTTTATTGTTGTCAAAATGTTGTGGTATTTTGTGGTGCTGACATTTTCTTTGTTCCTCTTACATTCGTGTGCTGAGTTCCTTTTTTTATGGATTTTCTTTTCCTTCCTTATTACAGAGTTTGTGTTCACTGAGTCTTTGTTTTCCTTCTTTTTAATTCTGATGAGTAGGTTTTTTAATTTTGTTTGTGGTTACCTTGGAAATTTACCTTTATCATCCTAAGTTTGAGTCAGTCTTTTGTTACTTTATATCACCTTGACTTTTCCTCCATTTGAAAGTTCTATACCTACACCATTTATTGCCCCCATTTTGTTTTGTTAATGTGATCATTAACAGGTTCTCTGTTTTCCTGTTTTAAGTCTCTTAGCTCTGTTTTATTATTGAGAGTTCTTTACCTAGGTTGGTATCTGGCTGATTCTGTCCCATTACCTAGACTCTGGTTGTTGTCTGATGTTGTTGGTTCTCTAACTGAAGGACTCCCTTTACTATTTCTTGTAAACTTGGTTTGGTTTTTATGAATTCCCTTAATTTCTCTTTACCTGGAAATGTCCTAAATTTGCCATTGGATTTGAAAGAGCGTTTCACAGGTTATTTTCTTTTTTTGATTGGTAGTTGTTTTCTCTCAAAGTTTTTAATATATCATCACATTGCTGTCTTGCTTTTATAGATTCTATCAAGTAATCAGAGCTTAATCTTTTTATTTCTCCTCTGTGACTTTTCAGTTTCTCATGCTGCTCTTAGGAGTCTTTGTCTCTGGTTTTGGCAAGAAGGATTATTACATGCCTTGGTGACCTTTTTTGGTGTCTATACTCTATGGGATTCCTGGACCTTCTTGGATGATCAGCTTTTCAACTCTGATGATATTAAGGAAAGTTTCTGCCGGGAAAGCTTCATCAATCGTCTCTGTGTTTTCCCCATAGTCTGGAACTCCAATCGTAGGCAAATTTTTGGTCTCGATTGTTTCCTACACAATTCTTAGGTTTTCTTCTGTCTTTTCTCTGATTTGTCCTCAAACAAAGTGACATCGATGGGTTTGTCTTCAAGTTCACTGATCCTGTCTTCCATTATTTTAAATTTGCTCCTAAAGCCTTTTATTGAGTTTTCCATTTCTGAAATTTTGTGGTTTATCTTTTGTATTTCTACTTGCAGTTTCTGTATGACTTCTAAGTGTTTTCGTTTTTTTGACCTTTTGCCCCTGTATTATTTTCCTGAATTCTATTGCTTTGTTTATGTTTTCCCTGATTTGGGCTATGTTTTTGTTGGTTTGGTTGTTTTCGTTGATCTCTTTGCTAAGCACTTGTAGAGCCCTAAATATTTGTCTTTTGAATTCTATAGCAGGCATTTCCTCTGCCTCTTCTTCTACCTTAATGTTATCTGATTCTTTGTTTTGTTCTCTTGTTGGTGCCATCTTGTCTTGCTTATTTACATGTTTTGATATTGTGTGCTGTCTTTGAGACATTAAGATACTATTTTCTTCATTTATTGATTGAATCTTTGTTTCATCCTACTTTTTTTTCTTTTGTTTTGACATGTCAGTATGGGCATGACTGGAGTGCTTTATTGCTTGCTCATCTTTGGGCATGATAGCTGTCTCCCCCTTGTTTGGGTAGGCAGTGCACCTGCAGTCAGGTCTAGCCGGCTTCGCTGCATACTGGCTTGGCAAGTTGGCTGGGGGTGGATTCTGCAGGTGTTGTGTGCCTCCTGATGTGGTCCTGCAATGTGGGAACATTTAAAGCCCTTCGTTAGATGGACATGTGAGTCAGATGGGGTATGAGATCACTTCCCACTGTTTAGCAACTGGTCGAGTGGTAGGAGTTGAGGGGTATTCTGGGCCTGTTTCAGTGGCAGGAGTGTGTGCTGGGGATGCTCTAGGTGTGGTGGTGTGGAGGAGACCAGCAGGAAGTGTGGGGAAGGTGTCACAAGGGGCTAGGTGGGAGGGAGAAAGGATAGAAAAGAGAAAGAAAACAAAGTGCAGTGGCAGCCGGTGAGTGGGGCAGGGCCATCCCAGAGACCAGCAAAAGGATGGTCTATGCAGCTAAATGGGAGGGAGAAAGAAAAAAAAAGGAAAAAAATGTAAAGCATAAAATAAATGGCTGCATGATCGGAGTCTGTGTGCATGCACACAGTCACCCAATCTCACACTCACACACATACACGAACTCAAACACTTTCATAGTCGCACATGCACACAATCTCAAACTCACCACATCATACCCTCACACACTTGCACTCATGCACACCCACACACTCACAACTCTCATACAAACCTCACGCACTCACACTCATGCACACCCACACACTCACAACTCTCATACATGCTCCTACATGTGCATACACCCTCAGATGTAGTCACATACACACTGATGTACTTACACGCACACGCATAATGTGCATACAGATGCACTGCATGTGCGTACTCAACATCTGCCTCATCAGTAGAAAGAAGCCCAAAGGGTGCCAGTCGCTTGTCAGCGGCCCTAGTCTGCCTTCTGACAACACCATCCAACCAGAGAATTCATCAAGGCCAAAGGTAAGCCAAGAGAGGTTTGAGAAATGTACTCAAGGTAAAGTTATAGAAGCTCCATCTGGCCTAGAACCCGGGTTGTCTGATATCCAAGTCCAAACTCAGTTAATGGTGCCGATCAGTTTCTAATCACTCTGCTGAGTGGGGAGGCTCTGGAGTCACCCAGAAATGTGGGCCCAACTCCTGCTTTGTCTCTTCTGCAGGTTTTGTCCTCCATCCACCTTTGATCCAGGTGCATCTCACATGCATACACACTGCTCCATCATTTGTCGGGGGAACCTGGTGAGACCAGACTCAGATTCTGGACAGAGCCTGTGACTAAAACAGGGTCCAAGGCTGGGTCTGGGGGCAAACCAGACACTGGCATTGGTTTTTAGTGATTCTGACGACTGAGGGGATGAGCCAGCGCCTGAGGGTCCCTAGTAAGGATGGGTCTCCCTTTCATGGAGTTGTCAAGAATCAGCTGGACCTTCAGTGTGCCATTCCAAGCCCCTGCTGCTAGAGAGGTCGACTCAGGCCTGCGGCTTAAGAGGGTGGTGAGGTCTAGTCGTGCAGACCCCTTTCCACAGAAATCACTCAGAAGGGAGCCTCTGAGCGGCCCCTTAGCCCTATTGCAGTCACATCTCCTGTCCTTCCTCTGAGGTTCCCACACTCACCTGCTCGTGTGTCTGTCTTACTGAAGCCCTTATCAGGGTTAGGGGCTTGCCCTGAGCATCTCTTCCTAGACTCCCTGAGTGAGCCACTAGGTCACACCCATACAGCCGTGTTGCATGTTATCGGCTTAACTACTACCCTGCCTCATTGTCTGCTTTCCTCCTCCATCCACGTTTGACACTGTGTGCTTCTCACACTCACTCACTGCTTGATCATTTTACTATTGGTCACACACATTCATGCACACACAGAAACATACACTCACACTCACAAAAATACACTCACACAGAAACACACATGACTTCCACACTCACTAAGATGAACACACACTCATATACCTGTACTTCACATACACACACATTCACACGCCCAAACATGCACGCTTACAAAAACATACACGCACTCACACACATGCTTATAAACACAAACATCTGTCTCTCCATCTGTGTCCCACACACTTTATAACTCCCCCAGTATTTTTTAATAAAATATTTCAAACATACAGAAATGTTGAAAGGATTGTACAGAAAGAGCCCACACCTCCAACACCCAGCTTCTAGAATTGGTGACAGTTTCCCCTGCAGCCTTAGTCACATAACTGCCATCATGACTTGATGCTGTGGTGTATCTAAGCCAGCTGTAGACATCTGCACACTCACGGAAGCATGCATGTCATGAGCCAGGATAAGTTTGAACACCCTTTTTACACACCATCTGTTTCTGTCTCACATACATGCCCCACAGTTAAGAGCAGTTTCTGGCTCTCACTTTACTTTTGCTCTACTCCCCACCCACCCCTGTCCCAGTTGGAGTAGCATCACTGAGTTCTCTGTAAGTACATTCAGACAGGCAATTCAGATGTTGTTCTTCCTCCAGTTTGGCCTTGCACTTCCATCTGGCACTCACCCTGACTCCATGCACGAGGCCTGGAAGCTGTGGGCTTCCCTTTGGCCTAGATGAGTTCTCTGAGTGGATGGTGTAGCTGGAATACAGACTAGGGACACTGACAGGTGGCAGGGACTCCTTGGGCGTCCTTCTGTTTGACAGGACAGGAAGGAAGAAAGCCACATCTGTCAGCAAAGAAGGACCGTCACTTAAGGGAGAGCTCATAACGGACCAGCCTCATTCTTGTGGTCTCCCTTTACCTGCAGTACCTTAGGAACCAGCAGCTCCTGGGAGTTTCTGTGAAACAGAGGAAGAGTGGGGATAGAGTTCACAGTATGAGGAAGACACAAAGGCCAAGGCTGACTCAGTTGACGTTGAACTGGAAGAAGTTCCACAGCCTCGGGCAGGAGAACAGCAGCTCATGGAGTGTCTCAGGAGGAGAGGACAGGGCTGTGCTGTGTGTGGGGCAGGGAGAGAGGTGCCTCTCACAGTAGAGGCAGGGCACCCTAACTGTGAGAACACAGAAGTCATCATCATCTCATTGTTCAAAAGAGCAACCACTGTTCCTTGTTTTCAATCTCAGTTTTACATTTTTAAAGGGGGGAGTCTGGTGCCAGGCTAGAAATCCCCACCAGTGTCTCAGTGTGCCCACCACCCTCCCCTGGTCTTGGACCTAGCACCATGGATGTGTCTGTGCATGGAGGACAGGCTGGGACAGCCAAAGCAGCTGAGTGTTCTTTGCAGCTGCTCCTGTCTTCACACATTCTGCAGATCCCCTTCTTCTGAGTTCTCAGAAGCACTGTCCATGTGGATAACCTTGAGCCAAAGCACTCTGCTGGCCCCTGGCTGCAGGGCCTCCCCTGAAGGGCTGCTGGGCTCTGGAATGAGGACAGGGCAGAGGTCAATGCTTCTCTGCCCCTGAGCCCGCAGGGGGCCTGCAGCCACTAGGCTGGGCAGCTTGGTCCTGCACAGAGCCTTCTCCTCAGTGCCTTCTGACAGCATGTTGTGTGGGAGGGGGTCTAACTTGCGGATGACTAGCTCTTCTTCCAGCTGACTGCTGGCACTGATGGTAGTGGTCATGGAGCTGCAGGGCTTCTGGCTCCTCTGGGGGAGGCTCTGAAGTTCCTTGGAGGACACGCTTCAGAAGCCTGAGTGGGATGAGTACAGGGGCATGAGGCTTGCGTGGCCCTGGTTTCTGCGTGGTATCTTCATGGAGAAGAAGGCATCCAAGTTGAAGGACCAAGACAACGTAGACGAACCCACTCCTGCAGAGCAAAGGAAATATCAGTATGAGAGTCTTCAAGGAAGGGGGCAGAAGTGGGACCCCCATCCTAAGATACCGCTGAAGACCAGACCTAGGCCCATAGGCCTGAAGTCCACTGGCGCATGATGAAGACTATTATGTGGGTCTTGGTGTCATTTTATCATTATGTAATGAGGATAGTTTCCTTCCTTGTAGCTGGACAGATGGGGGCTAGTGTCCTGGAACAGCTCCCAAGTTAGACCGAGACCCCTACTCTCAGCTGGGTCCTAGCAGGTGGTCTTCCTCCTGATCAATGCCTCCCTCACTGCACTCAGGCCCCTGTGTACAGGCTTCTCTCCCAACCAGCCTCACTTGGAGGTCACTTTTCTTCCTTCCATCCCCACTCCTGTGACCACATCCTCTTTCCCTGACCACCACCCGGGGTATCACATCCCCTCCCCTCCATTGCTACTTGAGGGGGTCACATCTGTTTTCCTGCACACACCTGGGTGGGCCACATACCCTCCTCTCCACCCCAATTTGGGAGATCGCAGATGAAGTTTAAACAGATGGCGACAAAATTTTTGTGTTTTTGTGGGACTTGCTTCTTTTGCTCCATGTGAGGATCCGTTACTGACTCATGCATAGCGATCTATTGAGCTGTAGCTCCCTCGTCTCACTTGGGGTCATCTTTCATTATATGAATGCACCACAGTTTGCTTTTCCAGTCTCCTGTGATGGGCATTTTAACTGTTCCCAGTTTGGGGCCATCATGCACAATGCTATGACAGATATTCTTGTTCATTTTCTAACATTTCTTCCTGATATGTAAAAATGCCCTTTTCATCCTTTTCCTCGTTCTTAAAGGCAACATTAGCAACGCATAGAATTCTATATTGACTTCCCGCTGGCACATTAAAAGTATGATTATACTCTATTCTGGCTTCCATTAGTATGAAGTTAGCTCATCGATAACTCTTTAGAAGGAAATTATACTCTATTCTGGCTTCCATTAGTGTGAAGTTAACTAATCGATAACTCTAGAAGGAAATCTGACATTTAAAACCTAATATAAAAAAAAAAAATGTCTCAGGTGTTGAGCAGTTTAATTATAATGTGTCTAGAAATTTATTTCTCTTCTTGGATTCACAGGAATGTTTTATTTACCGGTGGTGCCTTTCCAATGTACTGGTAAATTCTCAGACAACATGACTTCAAGTATTGTCTTTTCCCATTTCTGTCTTTTTTCTTTCTGAGACCTGATTAATTTTATCATAGATGTAAAAATCTATTCCCAATCATATTCGTTTTCATTTAACATTTGTTTGTTTCTCTCTACTTGGTTAAGTAAGTTTTTCAGGTAGAGTTTCCAGTTTTCTTCACTTTTCAGCTCTATCTAATATGTTTTGAATCCGGGAAGTTAGGGTTTTCTTTTTTTTTTTCCAGTCATATTTTTCATTATTGTAATTTTTTTTTTGAATGTCTTTGGTATTTTTTTTAATTAAATTTTCTGTTCCTTCAGGTGTTTTCAAGTTTGTCTTCAATGTAGTTAAATGAAATAACCATCGTTATTCCATGTTTTGTTCTTTTAAATGAAATATCTGAAATCTCTGTGTGTCTGTTTTGCTAAAGTGGGCTATTTTCATATGTAATTAATCATTTTTTATTGGCAGCTTCTCATTTTCTTTCTAGCCTTACTGCTTTCACTACCTCCCTGTTGAGCACAGAGAGAGCAGGGGAGCAAGTGTGGCATTCCTTGCCTTCAAGATGTTCCCAGGAACTCCACCTGCAACTTCTCAAGTTTGTCCTCCATAAACTGAGCCCTTCCCTGCAGCGTCAATGTGCTCCTACTGTGCTCCCAAGGTTTTCTTTCTGCTGCCTCTTGTGCAGTGTCTTACAGTCTTTCCCATTCTCACACATATCCCCATCATCTTGACTGACTTGTCTCAGCTATATTTCACTTAAGGATTTCACTTCCCGTTTCCTGGTGACCCTGTGTTGTGTATGTCTAACACAGTTTTCCTGGGGATCATTTAGCCAGGCCTGCTTCTCCTCTGAGCTTCCACGTGATACTCCCTGCCCAGTTCTACAGCGTTTGCACAGATATACGTCAAGCCCCTGCCCTGCATGCTCATCCTCCAAGTACTGGTAAGATCTTCCCAGATACTCAACCTGTAATGTTGGGAGGACCCCTGACTTGCTCCAGGCTCTGAGACATCTGACCTGCTGGGTGAGGTGCCTATGGCACAGGAAACCAGAGCTTACCACTGACTTGCTTCTCTGCATTGCCTACAGGCCTTTTCCTGTGGTGATGATGTTTCTCAGGCTAAAGTGTCCCCTATTTTGTTCTGGTACAGCTGGGGTTTGGGTGGTGCCTGCTTAGAAAGACTAGGAGAAGGTGCTGAGAGAGGGTGAGTGGGGTGAGGGAGATCACTTTGACTCAGAAAAAAAACAGTGTAGGAAGAGGGCTGACGTTCCTTTTTTCTGGTCTAATCGTGTCTCACATTCCCCATCTGGGAGCAAGTTGTAGGAGAGGGTGAAGAGCATGTTCTCTTGTCTTCAGGTTGACAGGCCCAGTCTATCTCCATGGCAGCGCATGGCTGGATGGTTTGCCAAATGAGAATGTGTGTGTGCGTTTGTGTGTGTGTATATGTGGGTGCTTGTGAGACCAAATTCCTTTGGCCTTATGATGAGTGAACTCGTCCTTGTGCTTGGGAGTAAGTGAGCATTAGTAAGTTTTCCCCGCATCCTACACATCTTCTTCCTTGTTTTTAACAGAGAGCTTGAGAAGCAGTGTCACGGCCTTGTAACTCAAAGCCATCTGACTTCAGGAATTTGTCATTTTTAAAGTTCTTAGATCAGCAGGAACAGGGAAAAAGAATTCTTACACAGACTTGAAGAGAATAAAAATGAGCAATCTACAGTCTAAAAATGTTCATTGTGTAGAAAACAATGAAAATAAAGCATTATTTTCCACATAACACTACTTTTGGAAATCGACACAGAGTCACAGCATTTGAAGGTTGCCACTGGCGTCAAGAGACAAAAACATAACCATTGTCCTTGCCTCTGACTTCGTGCTGGTGGTTTTTCTCTTTTCAGACAATATGTTACTGTTCGGATAACTGTCTTGGGTAGATCTCAAAGTTTCTCACCTGTGGCCAAGCCTCCATTGTCTACCCCTTTTCCTTCCACAGGATTTCTTGCTCCTTGGCACTGACCCATCGTCTTCTACAGAAAGAAAAGGAAGAGAGTATAAAAGGAGCTCATGTTGTGCTGTCAAAGGGGCCATACCCTGCAACACCAGAGCATTTTAGAGACAAATGGATCTGCTCCCCCTTTGATCAGCTCTGGGGCGTGGGCCTCACTGCCCCGCTATGAGTTCCAGAATACACACATCATGTAAGGGTAGTAACATGATTGCAATGGTCATAGTGTATTGGTTTTTCTTCTTTGTACGCATCAGGATGGAGACATGCTATGCTTTTCCTAATGAGTAGAGAGTCTCATGGTAGAAATGGATACCTTTTTGTGTTCGTGTTTCTGACTCAAGAAGGGCAGGGTGTGGGCCACACGCAGGTTGTCATGCTTGGTGCCTTCTCCACACAGTCCTGCTTGCTGGTGGTGAGTTCTGGCCCCTTGGGAACCCCATGGGTTTCTACACCCAGCTCTCATCTACAAGGTGTCATCGTTCCTTGTCTTCAGATTAACCTGGCTCATCCAAATGGTGACTGTATTGCCCCAAATATTCCAGCTAGCAGACAGCAGGATTGACCACAGTTCCTGTACAGATTTGCTAAAGAAGTTCTCATTTTAACTTGCAGTGCTAATTGGCAGGAACCAGAGACTAGCACTTGTAAATCTTTTCCTTGAAAGTTTTAAATTCCCTGTAAGTGGTAAAGTTACAAGGAGACATCTTAATAAAAACAGCAGATGTATCATATTCTATAGTGTCCGTTCCCTGATCCGATACTTAAAGAGTATTTTCAGGGTGTAAAGTGATACACAAATGAGTAAAGCAATTATATCTTCCTAGGAAAACAAGAAGGGGAAACCTTGTTGTTTCAGAAACGACAAGGACGCCTTGAAGAGAGAAATGAAATGGGAGCCAATGGCAGTGAGGAGCACGTGGTCAGAAGAGGGCGCTGTAGGAGATGGGAGGGACCCCAGGAATGACCGTGAGGGAGGGAGTGGTGCGGAGGGGGACAAGTTAGTGAAAGTGAACTGAAGTGGTAACAGGTGGGGATATAGATTTGTGGGAAAAGACATATAGATGACTTGGGGAAAGGTACGTTTAAGTCTGTGCATCAAAGTCTAAATTTCTGGGAGAAGTGACATCAGTTACCTGGGAAGGTAACTCCTTTCCTTAAGTGAAAAAGCATCCTTCCACCTTGGAAGAGTTAGAATTAAGTATAGAAACTTTTAAGAGGACCAACCCCATCATATTAATATTTTACATTTACACAGTTAAGTGCATGTGATATCTTATGTTCTTGATTGCAGAAGAGAAACTCTCCTGCTGAGGGTGCAATGCAGACAGTGTAGGCCCTCTGGGTCTCTAAGGCTCTGTGCGTGGCCTTGGGACCCAACTGTGGCCACCAGATGGTAGCAGGGAAGTCCCATCTGGGGGAATCCTGAGCAGGATAAACGTGATGATCGATGACAAGTGGCTGGCAAAGGGGCTACCAGGTCGTGAGTTTAGTGGTGTCCCTAAGGCGGGTGGTGAAAAGGTGTCTGTGAGTTGGCTCTGTGACACCTTGTAGAGTGTACGCTGTTGCTTCAAGTGTGGAGAAGGAGGTCTGACTGCCTTTCCCCTGAATGTACCTTACACCTCAGCAGAGCAAGGTAAGCATGACAACACATATCACTTGCTTTTTGAGAGCCATCTTTCCTTTCTCTCCTAGGACTGTGTCCTTCAGCCTTACAGAGGTGAAGAGTCAGCCAAGTGGGGCATGGCTGCTTCTGTGGATTTGGCAAGAAATAGTGTCTTCATCCTGCTTGCAGTTTGGCTTTGGGCTCAGTTCCATTCATGGATGTAAGGGGCTCCCCACACAGAGTCACCCCAGGTGGCAGGAGTTAGGAGGAAGAGTCAGGCTGGCCGTGGACTTAGGCTGTGACTTGTTCAGCCACACCCAGTGTCCCCAGCACGGATGTCTTACATCGAGCTTGGCTCGGGAAGACTCAGGAGGTAACACCGCTGGTCCAGGCATGTTCCCTGTGTACATGGTGTCTTGTCCCCCCTGACATGAGAGACTCTCATGGGAGCCTTTCCACTGAGGTCATAAAGTGGTGATGAGGCCATACAGGTCACACACAGACCTGAATCACAGCACCCTGGCATGGACATGGCCAGCTGCCGTCAGGAGCACGCACATTTCTACATGGAAGGCCTGCCCACTGGAGCTTTTTCACAACCCTTGTTGATGATGAAATGATTTCACTGAGAATAATGAGCCAAGAATCACCCCTCAAGGAGAACCGGTTCCCACCCTTTTCACAGGAGTTCAGTTAACATTCACCATTAGGAAAACTCATTACTCACTTTTGAAAACCTTCTTTTCCTGCTCAAATCAATTTTAACTCGACCTCTAGGAACCCCCACGATGACTTATTGGAACAAAGCTTTCTGTATAAATCGGGCATCTTAGGAATAAAGACAACTGCTGCTGGGATTTGCAGACAAGGACGGTGCTCTCTGCTGTGAGAGGCTTTGCCCAGTAAAGTCCATCATTTTCAGAAGCAGTTCTTTTCAATGCTGTAAACAATGAACAAAGTGTCCTTTCCATAATGTCCTGGATTCTATGATGATTCTGGGTGGGACCTCAACATGGCATGAACCTCACTTTTCTGGCTCAGACGGGAAATGGTGGTAGGTTAAATGTAGTATAACTGTAGAATTCATCACCCAAACCAAGTTACACTGAGAGTCAAGGGGACACTTAATGATCACACCAGGAGATCAGGTGTTGACCGCGATGGTTCCAGGCAAATGGGAACACAGGACTCCCTGGCTATAATGGCTGCAGGGAAAAATTATGGCCTCTTGCTCATGGCTCAGCGTGAGGGTGTTTCAGTGCCTGTGTCTCTGTAGGGGCAAGGTGAGATCATGGTAGAGAGTCTCCACTAAATGTGTCTCCAAAGCAATAGAAGTGCAATCAGGGGAAAGATGTTCCTTACAATGTCACCGCCTTTCCTATTTGTCATTGATTACAAGGAACTCTCTCTGTCTGATTCCCACGAGGACTGGGTTGAGCTGAAAGCCCTACCATGAGGAAGACGGAGTCATCCATAACCTTCAGAAACTGGAAAATTGAAAAAACCTCCTCAAAACAACAACCGGAGGCTCCCGGATAGAGTCGTCTGGAATGGCTGCAGAGGAAGGTGCGCCCTAAAGGAGTCGGCCCTGCAGGCTTGATTGTGTGGAGAGTGGACATGGAAACTACACACCGCACACCACATGCATGCACACACATACTCTACACACTAACACGCACTCACATGCAATCCCACACACATCCACTCACACCGAAACTCACACTCACTCACTCACATGAACTCACTAAAGCACACTTTCTCTCTCTGATACACATATCACATATCACATATCACATATCTGATACACATAGGCACACAAACACGTAACACACTCAAAATTACACTGACAAGTGCATGAGTTACAAACACACATTCACTCTTACACACTCACAACTCTTCCACTGTCTCACATGCCCCCACAGACATACCCTCACTCTCTCACATGAATATGCACACACAGACATATCCTCACACACACACTCAGTCACACACCAATGCATGCACATGCATGCACACACTCACACTCACACATGCACCCACACAATCGCCCATGTAGCAGTGCAAGCAAAGAGCCAGGTTAGGGGATTCCAGACATGTGACCACTCTGGGTAGCGTCCGCAGCCCCAGTAGGCATCAGTGGTGACACAGAGGCACATTCAGTACCTGTGCACGTCTTTCCTCCTTTTGGACCACTGGCTCTTTCTTAGGTGTTGAGTTATCCCTGCTCTTTTTCTGGTGTTGCCTTATGTACTCAAATGTTGTTAATCCCTTAGCCCCTAGGAAGAAGAGAGAAGGAAAAGGGTCAAGAGTCACCATCCCCCATCAGGGGGCACCTGTGGGCATGATTTCTCAGTGAAGTCAACACTCCCTGGACTGGCCCCCAGGCATCTGAGAGCATGGGAACTGGATTCCTAACTGAAACACTGGACCTGCTGAACTTCCAAGTGCATGGGGTGATGGGGTGAGTCCGTCAGCAAACCCAGTGCCTACCTGGTCTCTGAGAGCATCTCCTCTTTCCTGTGCTACCTGCTGGTCCAGCCCCAAACGTTCCAGCAACGAGGTTCACTGTGGTCCCTGGGTGCTTTGTCACTTAACTTCTTTGAGCCTCTAGTTTAAACTCGCCACATTGGGGATTCAGCCTGCTCTGTTGATTTCATGAGACCATGAAGCCACATAGGGCTGGCAGTGGCAAGTGCCCCATGGCCTAGGAACATTGGCGCAGTCCAGCCTCGTTACCTGACCTAACAGCCAGTCTTGGTGGCATGTGGAAGTGGGTAGAATCTGTGCATCTGGCTGGGTGGGAAATTCTCTTCCCTGTCGCCTCAACAACAGCACTTTAAGTCAGTGTTTCCAGGGGAACATGAAAAAAGAAGCCTGTCTAGGGTCACCTCTCACTGGGCCCCCAGGACCTCCCAGAGGACAGTGTAGGAGGCCTATTCAGAAACCTTCTGGGGGGTGCCACCTGAGGACTGAGGAACAGCTCAGAGAAAGGCCTCACCACCTGCGTGGATAAGTTCAAAAGCCAAGCAGCCCCACTCAGAGGAGTTTGCTGAATGTGTCCACAATTTGCGTGTTTTTTCTGCGGCTCATTCAGTGTCTCACCTGCTATCTGTACTTCCCTCTTTGTTTTGGAAAGGGACCGAGCCAGGCTCAGTGCATCAAGGACAGTTTGAGCAGCCCCCCAGGGACTCTGCAGGAAAAGGCTGCATTCGGGGCCAGGAGCTGACTCCTGGCACTGTCAGCCCTAACTCATTTTCTAAAACAACAGTCTTCAGTCATGGGCCCCCAAGGTGGAGGGGCTGTGGACACAGCAGTTATATGGCCACCTGCCTTCCAGGTCATGAGGCTCCATAACGGTGCCCAGTCATGGGGTCCTGAGAGGGGAGGCACTCCTTCCACTTGTCATCCAGGGGTCATATGTGGACAGGAAGGTCACAGACCTTACCCGACCTGTAGTGGGGTGTTGGTATGCACAGAGGTTCAGGTGGAAGAGTAGAAGGGATCTGAGCATAAGGAGACCGGAGAAGAGCAGCACCAGCATAGATGCCCTGATGGTCAGGAGCATGGGGGCCTTGATCTTTATGGCAAAGAAGGGGAGGAAGAGCAGCCAGGTGTTCTCATCTGTGATCTCTGGCAGAGACAAGACCATGCTGGCACAGTGTGGAGTGGGCAGGGGTGTACTGGTGATGTAGGAGGGAGGTGGGTGAGGAGTGGGTGTGGGTGGACAGGCAGTGGATGGGGGTGTTCGTGGTGGTCAGCGGTGAATGGGAATGACCAGGATAGATGAGGGGTGGATGTGGAGTAGACTGGAGAGTGGATGAGGCTATATGGTGAGTGGATAATGTTGATTTGACATGGCCAGGGATTGGACAAGGAGTGAAAGGGAAGAGGATGGGGTATGGATGAGGTGTGGATGAGGATGCACAAGGGAGAATGCGGGTTGATGACCGGTGGATGGAGATGGATAAGGAGTGGACAGGTAGTGAATGGGGCTGGAGACAAATGTACAGTGGTGAACGGGGTAATGGAGGTGGAGAGAATGTAGGCTGGGAGTGGGTAGTGAGTGGAGGGCAGTGGACAGGGAGAGTGGCCCCACTTCCTATTACTCACACACCATGACCAGCATGGCCTCCATCCAGCTCATGCACATTTGAAGAGCTTTGGAATGAAGTTTGGACACTAATTGCTGCCCTCAGCTTGTAGTTGGAGTCTGCCAGGGAGCACGGATGAGGAGACCCAGGACGTCTTTCTGCTCAGGCCGTGCCTGGCTAACTTGCCTGCATGGGGCCAGCCTGGCTGTCTAGATCCACACTAAAAAGTTTTGCCTGGATCAGTGGTTGCTGTGTAGGGCTAAGAGGCTAGCTTTAAAGCACGAGTCACCCCAGGTTGAAGTAACACAAGAACAGGTCCACAAGATACTTTCAAAATGGGGGTCTCAGAGAAGCACCTCCTTGTCCACCCAGTATTGTACCATAATGTACATGACGATGACCGTCAGGCAGAGGAGGCATGCCACGGCTGACACCACAGATGAGAAGAACCACCTGAGGGAGAGAACCAGAGACAAGAGCTGTGAGACAAGCCAAACTCACTGTGCTGAAAGTTGCCAGCGTGAGGATTCAGAATGGGTCTTCTGCCCACAGCACATGGTCTCACTGCCACCCATGCCTGCCATATTGTACAAAACAGGGCTCCCCCTGGTTGGGGAAAGCATCCCCCCCTTCACTCCTATGATGCCTGGGGACTGTGGCCTCTGCTTCCAGCAGGGACCCTACCACCCTGGCACTGCCCAGGTTCTGGGCCTATACACTGTCCTCATGACAGGGCCATACACACCCAACTTGTCACTAGACAGACCCTCCCCAAAGGGTGGTGGCTGAGGACCTGAGCCATGTGGTGACAAGCAGTGCCAGGCAGAGGCTCATCAAGGTACCTGCAGGGGGGCCTGGAATACCACCATGGGGAGCTCCCCTCAGCCCTGAAAAAGTATCCTGGGGCTCCTCCCCATGGAGTGTGTAGGCTGGGGAAGCATGGTGAGGTCCCTTCCCCACGCAGCTCTGATGGTGCTGCTTCAATTTTCAGAGGCTTGACTTTACTACTGCTCAACCAGGACACCCGCCTTGTCACAGGAAGCGGGATCTGTGTTCTCATATGGCCTCAGTATCCTGTCTGCTCACAGGGACTCTGAGCCCATGTCTACCGCAGAATGGCAGTGAGAAAATGGAATTGAGTCTCCAGGGAACCTGTGGTGATACACGGTCCTCCAGGGCCTCCTCCACCCTTACAGCACCCTAGTGGCCTAGTTCTGACCCTTCACTATGGTCTTTTCTCGGTAGTACGGGGTAGATCAACAGAGAACTTGACCGACTCTTTCAGGGAGCTGTAGAGCTCTGTGACACTCACAGAGGTTTTAGAAACTGAGCCCAGAGCATCAGGGTCCCTTAGCCCGTTCTGAGGAAGAACTGCCTTTACTTGTGGGCTGAGTTTCTCATCCCCACCCAGCCAGGGGCAACAGCCTATGGCTGGCCGGGTCCCTTGCCCTATGGCCACTTTCTCTGCATGGTCTGTGTTCTATAACTGCCCTCTTTAACTGGTTATCAGTTTAACTGTTTAACTGATGCTCTAGGGGCTCACAGCTTGGTTGGATGGAAGCAGACACCCCAGTACAGTGAGCTCAGCAGCCTTGCATCTCATGTCCTTTCTGTGCCCCCTACAGAGAGGACCCCTAACAGAGATTTCCAGGCTGGAGTTGGGAATTCCTGTGCTCCTGTGGGCTCGCTGGTACTGAAGCGCTAACTGAGCAAGTCCAAGAACAGCTCCACCCAGGACGGGCTTTTGAACCCCGTGCAGGAGGCCACTCAGTGTGGAACTGAGTTTCTGCCATGTGGAGATCGGGACGATAGAGGCACTGCCCACTGGCCCATAGCCAAGCTCACCAATAATTCCTGCTGCCCACGCGGTTGATAAGCCACATGCAGTGGTGATCGAAACCTGCAGTGCATTTGATGCATGCCATACAGCGTTTGGCTCCCTCACTCCTGGAAGAAAGGGTGGGAGAGGAGCGTCTGTCACCTGCACTTGAGGGCCAGGTGGGGCCAAGCAGGGTCGCACCAGTAGGGGCTGTGCAGGTGAGGAGGGAATGGCCTGCTTCAGGCCCCTCCTTCCTCAAAACCCAGCCAGGACACAGCCAGCTCTGAGTTCTCCTGAACTAGGACCAGGCAGGGCAGAGTGAGGACCCTGGAGGAGAATCCAGGACAGCTCTTGGCAGAAACACACACCAGAGCCTCGTAAGTGCAGGGGGGCACCCTAAAACCATGCAAGCCTCCCTACATCAGCCGCATGCATGAAGATTCTCGGTAGCCCATTGCATCCAGTGGAGGTGAAGATGCCATGTGGTTCCAGAGCCTAGAGGTTAGGCTCAGACCCCACTCTGAGCCCCCTGTGTCCCTGCATCCCATACAGCCATGCTGACGTCCAGCACACCCCTCCACAGACTCCCTTGGCATCTGGACACCTATGACCCGGCCAGGCCATCATGTTTCCCTCCACCTCCTCAGCATGGCGGTTCCAGAAACCCAGGGAAGACAGGTAGCTCTGTCCTCCTTGGCTCAAGGAGGAAGGGAAGAAACTGTCCTGCACAGGAAGACGTTGAGATAGGGGAACAGTGTCTAAGGTCCCCTGCTCCTCATTCAAGAGGAACTGCCTCTTTTGAATGGCATAAAAATATGTGGCCCCCACAAACCAGCACTTAAGCTTTCTGAGCCTCAGCTTTGACATCTGTAAAATGGGGATGATGATGGTGTCCGCTTATATACAGCAGTAGGACTTTAAATGTGAAAGTCTCTAAAAAGTGCGGACACAGTGTCTGTGCCAGGCAAGTGTCCCCTAAATGTCATCTCTGGTGTCTCCCGGGGCCACTGCACTGGATGGTATGCTTCTGGAGCCCTGGACACGACCAGGACATCACAAGACTTGGTGGACTCACACAGTGACTCTGCACAGGTTGCAGTAGTGCCTCGCAGTGAAGTGCGAGAGCTTAGACCTGACGAAGGTGGTCCCTGGCCTCCTGTCGTTCTTCCAGTGAACATTCGGTTCCTCTGGATATAGGGTAATAGCAGCAACAAGAACTACTAGATGGAAAAAGAGGAGCCCACCGGTCACCTGCGGATGGGTCAAAGGAACTTCGTCTCTGGCTGTGGTCAGGCTGGATGCTCACAGTAAATTTCCAAATTGAGCCAAGAACATCAGGATCCCTTAGACCAACAGACTGGCCCTTCCTCGGGAAGAATTGCCTCCCAACCATGGGCTGAATTTATCATCTCCAGCCGGCCTAGGGCAACAGTCTAAGGCTAGAGAGGTCACTTGCCCCATGGCCACATTCTCTGCATGGTCTGTGTTCTGTAACTGCCGCCTTTAACTGGTTAACCATTTAAAATGTTTAACTACTGCTCTAGGGGCTCACAGCCTGGTTGGACTGAAGCAGACACACTAGTCCAGTGAGCTCAGCAGCCCTGCAGCTCATGTCCTTTCTGTGCCTCCTACAGAGAGGACCCCTAACAAGGATTTCCAGGCTGGAGTTGGGAATTCCTGTGCTCCCGTGGGCTCAACACAAATCTCGCTGGTAGTAAGGTGCCAACTGAGCATGTACAAGAAGACTCCACCCAGGACAGGTTTCAGAACCCCATGGAGGTAGCCACTTAGTGGGTAACTGAGTTTCTGCCATGTGGAGGACAGGACCCTCGAGCCCCTGCCCACTGGCCCGTGGCCAAGCTCACCAATAGTTCCTACAGTCCACGCGGTTGTTAAGCCACAGGCAGAGGTGATCTAAACCAGCAGTGCATTTGTTGCATGCCATATAGTGTTTGGCTCTCGCACTCCTGGAAGAAAGGGTGTGAGAGGAGCGTCTGTCACCTGCACTTGCAGACAGGTTGCACCAGCAGGGGCTGTGCAGGTGAGGAGGGAATGGTCTGCTTCAGGCCCCTCCATTCTCAAACCCCAGCTTGGACACAGTCAGCTCTGAGTTCTCCTGAACCAGGACTGGGGAGGGCAGAGTGAGGACCTGGAGGAGAATCCAGGACAGCTCTTGGCAAAAGCACCCACGGGTGCCTAGCTCGGGTAGAGGACCACCCTGAAACCATGCAGGCCTCCCTACATCAGCCTCAGGCATGAGGATTCTGGGCAGCCCATTGCCTCCAGTGGAGGTGAAGAAGCCATATGGTTCCAGAGCCTGGAGGTTGGACTCAGACCCCACCCTGAGCCCCCTGGGTCCCCTGCATCCCAGATCAGCCATGCTGACACCCAGCACACCCCTCCACAGACTCCCATGGCATCTGGAGTCCTCTGACCCGGCTAGGCCATCATGACTCCCTACACCTCCTCAGCATGGGTGTTCCAGAAACCGAGGGAAGACAGCTAGCTCCCTCTTTCTTGGCTCTAGGAGGAAGGGAGGAAACTGTCCTTCCCAGGAAGACACTGAGATAGGGGAGCAGTGTCTAAGGTCCCCTGCTCATTCAAGAGGAAGCACCTCTTTTCAATAGCACAAAAATATGTCCCCCCTACGAAGTAGCCCTTAAGATTTCTGAGCCTCAGCTTCCACATCTGTAAAATGGGGACAATGGTGGTATCCACTCATGTGGGGCAGTAGGACTTTAAATGTGAAACACTCTAAAAAGTGCAGACACAGTGTCTGTGCCAGGCAAGTGTCACCTAAATGTCATCTCTGGTCTTTCCTGGGACCACTGCACTGGATGGTGTGCTTCTGGAGCCCTGGACACAACCAGGACATCACAAGGGTTGGGGGACTCACACAGTGACTCTGCACAGGCTGCAGTAGTGCTTCACAGTGAAGTGCGAGAGCTTGGACGGTACGAAGGTGGTCCCGGGCCTCCTGGAGTTCTTGCAGTGAAACATTCGGTTCCTCTGGATCGAGGGTAATAGCAGCGACAAGAGCTACTACATGGAATAGGAGGAGCGCGCCGGTCACCTGCGGATGGGCCAAGGAAACTTGGCCTTGGCTGTGGTCATGCTGGACGCTCAGAGGGGATTTACAAACTGAGCCCAGAGCATCAGGGTCCCTTAAACCAACAGACTGGCCCTCCTCAGGAACAACTGCCTCCCAACCATGGGCTGAAATCCTCGTCTTCAGCCAGCCTGGGGCAACAGCCTATGGCTGGCCAGGTCCCTTGCCCCATGGCCGCTTTCTCTCCATGGTCTGTGTTCTTTAACTGCCTCCTTTAACTGTTTAACCATTTAGCTGTTTAACTGCTGCTCTAGGGACTCACAGCCTCGTTGAACAGAAGCAGAGAAGCTTCTCTGTATCCAGGTAATTCCCCTGCCTGGGACAGGCCCCTGCCTGAGGCCGGGTTGCTAATCCTCCTACCAAAGGCTGACAGTGTCCTCCGGGGTGTGGCTCACAGCCCCCTTGCAGTGTCTCCTGCTGTACACAGGGGACTGGCCTCTGCACACCCGGGTCAAAAGGGGCCTTAACAATGGTGAGTTTGCAGGGAGCCCAACAAGAACCTAACATTGCAGGGACACTAGCATCAGACCGAGCCTAGTGCTCTGGGCCTGCACGAGGCTCTTCAGCCTCTGCTGTCCCTGGGGTGAGGCTGGCCGCAGTGTCCCCTGTGGTCAGACTAGGGTAGTGTGACTGGCTGTGAAGTGATGGACTCCTCACAGAGACCAATGCTGCTCACAGTGACCACCCATGGGGTGCGTGAGGGGAGCTTTGAAAGGAACCCTGGTGCCTCCTGTGACTGTGTCCCTGGGCTCCTGCAGACCCCCTTTGTGTGTGTTCACAGGGAAGTGGGAGCGGGTCCTGAGCATCAGGACAATGCCTGACAGTCCAAGACAAAGGGATGCCGTGGGCTGCATGGCCAGGTGTACATTGTGGCCCCAGTGTGGCTTCTTCCTCAGTGGAGCTGAATGGAATTCTGTACCTCGTCCTAGGAAACTGGCGGTGATCTGGTGGGCTGACCGGAGTCCCTGACATGCGTGAATTCTTCTGAGACTGGGCTTGAGGAAGAAACTCCACAGAATCATCCAGGCCAGCTTCCTGAGCCATCTCCAAACTGCATTGCAGGTGGCAGGGTCACTCAGGACCCAAAGGCGCCCACCGTGGGTCAGAGATGCGACTTCCAGAGCCTCTTGTCTCCTTGTCTGCTGCCTTTCCCCAAACCCACCTCTGGCTCATGCAACTGCTTGTTTCTGCCCAGTTAGAAGTGTAATGAACGCAGGCCCTGCTTCTCCCAATGTAGGAAACCAGAGCTCCATTTTTGTGTGGCTTTTCCTGTCTTAAGAAAACAACTGTACCTGAAGACAAACCATTTCTAAGATAGTGACACAGATATTTTTAAAACTTTAAAGGTGAATGACCTACAATTCCCTTGAAATCAACACATAAAAAGCGTGATAGTAAAATAGCTATTCCAAATATATATGTTTAAACAATTTTTAAAACTTTATTTTGAAAGCATATACCACCCCGTGTCCCAAGTCACTAAGTTTTAAAAATCTTTTGGCAAAAAATTTTGAGAAAAATCATTTTTGTTTCACTTTAATGAAGGTGATACCTAGAAAATATTCATATTATTAGGATGTCTTCCTAAGTTCATGTTCTAGAACACTCTTTGGGCTCTGTGTCATGGAAGACAAGTGTGTTGCTGCTGGCTGTGTTATACATGAAGTGTCCCCAACTGGCTCCAAGTCACCCCCATAGGCATGTATAGTTTCTGTTATAGGCCACCCCTGGATTACAAATGAGTTCCTTTCTTAAGGCTGTCTTTAAGTCCAATTTATACATAATTCAGTATGGTTCGTATCTAACGTCAGTCAAATGTTTGTCCCAGTATATAGTGTACTTTTCTATGCCTAAAAACATTAAAGAAACATTTCCAGATACACTAAAACATCTTTAACTTAATAATACAGTAATAATAGTGTTTACTTGAGCTTAGCACCCGTTTGATATTACAAACCATTGTATGTAGCTCCTCCACAGTTGAAGTGATACCTACAGGGTGAATGTCATCCAAAATGCTCAGAAGATTCTGTTCTGCAAAATCTTTGAGACCAGTTAGATACTTTCTTATAGACTCTGAACTACCAACTCTATGTAGTACCACTGCCGGGTTTTCAACCCTCCTCAGCAAAGGCAGGGAGGGTTGAGGGCGTGGGTGGGATGGTGTTAGCACCAGATGGATCATTTCCCCATCACCTCCTTACCAGACCTGTCCACCCCAGCCAGAAACTATGAGGCCCCTGCCTCTGGGTGGAAGGGAGAAAATGCCTCTCAGGATGTGGTAAAAGCGAGACCTGGGCCCAAATTTTGGGAAGAAGACGCTTAGGGAAACCCAAATCCGAAGTTTTCCATGGACACACAGAAACCATATAGATATACAGAGGTCCGAAATCTAAGAACTACCCCCCACGCCCCGACTTCCAGCCACCAAAAGGCCAAGAACTGCTGCAATAGTGAAATCCCACACGTGTAAGGTAGGGCAAACGGAAGTCCAGGGAGGTGCTGCAATGGCCCAGGGCTGCGCCTCATGGCGAGGGGTAGGTGGGATGGAGTGAGGCAGAGGTGGGTAAGGGGGCGCATAGGAGGCCCAGCTCTGTGTCCAGAAGGGTGCGCTGACATGTACTCAGAGAACATGTAGCGCATGATGCCTGAGTCTAGCTGCTGCCTGCCACCACCTGCAGGCCTGCCATGCTGAGCTAGCAGGGGAGCTTGGGCAGGGAGATGGTGGGAACGGCCCTTTCCAAGCTCCAGAGGAAAGGGGTGCATGTGGGCTCTCTGCTTGCTGCTGTGGGCCAGGTCTTGGTGCACCAGGTGCCAGGAGCCTCCCTGCCACCCACTGTCCCCTAACGACCCACCGAAGCACCTACCAAGGTGGCAGAAGCTCAGCCCGTCATGGGAGTCCAGCGGCTCAAACAACTAGTCAGTTGTTGCCTGCCAGGCTTTAAGGGGGTCGGCTGGTGACTGTGCTTGTACACAAGTTGAGCGCCAGAACCTGGGAACTACCCGTGTTGATGGGTAGCCTGTCTTTTATTATTCAGAGCTGCTGATTTTCTTTATTTGTGAGAGAATCTTTGAGGCCTGGGATGCAGGTTGGTTCCTCAGCAGGGAATTTAGCCTGGCACATGGACATGACCAGTCCAGAACCAACCTATAGTAAATTCTCAGCTTGAGGATATTTGGATCATCCCCCTAAACCAAAGTTAGGGTCAGCCTGCCACTCCAAACACTCAGCAGTGATTTCTCTCTTCATTTCAGCTCTGAGGATAGAGACGGTTGATTATTTCCGAGTCTTCTGGGGGTGGAGACGTGACTTACTTCTAATTCAACAGTCCAATGTGAGTATAGCCATTTAGAGGTTCCAGGCTGATGTAAGGAGGATCATTAATT